>PVJO010002168.1:0-150232 GCA_004026905.1 Hystrix cristata | reverse complement strand
TCCACGAAGATGGGGGTCTGGGCCCTAGGCAGACCCGGCGGGGGAATGGAGGGAGCCGAGGAAAATGGGGGGTTGGGGAAGGACCCCCATCAAGAGCTCTCCGGGTTGGGGTTCCTGAAGGCAGCCCTGACCTCTCTGCTTACCAGACAGGCCCAGCTGTCCCCAAGGAGAAGCCACAGGTTCCTCTGTCCCCAGCTTGCTGGGTGACCCTGGGCAACCCCTTGCCTTCTCTGAGCTTCAGCTTTCTTTTGAAAGGGGAAAACCAGGGGCTATTTGAGTAGAAAACATACTGCATGGAAGAGGGCCCAGCTCCGACAGCCCAGAGGCCTGGTCCCATTTCTCACTCCCACAGTCCTCGCCCTTTTAGGGCCCAGCTCCTGTCCCCTCCTACCACCTGCACAGCTCTGAGGCTGCCCACCCCTCCACACCATCCTCTCCCAGTTCGAGTGCTGTGGCCTCTCGAAGCTCATGTGTTGGAAACGTAATCCCCACATCCACATGCTGATGGTACCTGTGGGGACGACTTTGGGAGGTGACCAGAGTTAGAAGGGGCCATGAGGTTGGGGACCCCAGGCCGACATTTGCAGCCGCCTAAGAGGAGGGCTGAGATCGAACTGGGGTGCTGGGGATTGAACTCAGGGCCTTGAGTTTAATCTACCATTCTACCACTGAGCTACATCCCCCACCCTTGATGCCGCGTTTCGACGCAGAAGAAGGCCAAATTGTCCCTTTCTTCACGAATTACCCAATCTGGGGTATTCAGTTATATCATAGAAAATGGACCCAGCCCAGTCTAACAGACACATCACAGAACAAGCTCCTTCCTGCTGGGCACCACACCCGAGACAGCAAGAGAGATCTCTGAGGCCGGAGTGGACATAAACTCAGTGGTGGGTCCAGACAGGCCCACCCTGCTGCGAGTGTCCCTGCACGACAGGCCCCCGACCCAGCCCCCACCTGCAGACCACATGCCTTTGTCTCTCACAAACAACAGCAGTTGCATCCTGGAGTCTGGGAGGGGGCTGTGGGCTTGTGGGATATGCACATCTTTGCTGCTTATTGCCGAACTGCTCTCCAAAGTGGTTGTTCAGATGATCGTTTTAAAATATAAATCAGATCATGTCACTTCCCTGCTTAAAACTCTCAAATAGCTTCCTATTATACTTAGAATAAAATCCATATTCCCTTCCATGAATGCACCGCCGTATCCCACATGCTGCCCCCACCATTTTCCTGGCCTCCTTTCTGTTTAATAGGTCTGGTTCTATTATGCCCCAGGACCTTTGCACATACTGCTCCTAATGTCTTACACATTCTTCTTCTGGCACTCTCACTTTTTTTTTTTTTTTTTTGGTGCCTGGGATTGAACTCAGGGCCTTATGCTTGTTAGCCAAGCACTCTAACCACTGAGCTAAATTCCCAGCCCCTTCCAGCTCTTTCTAAACTAGTCCCTTCTACTCTTTCAGATCTCAAGAACAAAAATGTTACCTCTTCTGAGGACTCTCACCCTGTCCACCCAGTTAAACAGTTAAAGTACTCCCCCGCCTCTTTTTTGCAGTTTTAGGGATGGAACCCAGGGCCTTGCTCATTTTAGACAAGTGCTGTACCACTAAGCTACACCAGCCCTTTAAAACATTTTTAATTTTGAGGCGTGGTCTTGCTAAATTGCCCGGGGCTGGCCTTGAACTTGGGATCCTCCTGCCTTAGCCTCTCAAGCAGCTAGGATTACAGGTGTGCACTGCCCATGCCTCTTATCTCCCTGCTTACTTCCTTTAGAGCCCACACCACGGCCCCACAATGGACTCGTTCTCTCACTGGCTTGCTGGTTTATTACCAGCCTGGCAGCCTGCGTCAGTGGGAACTCCCGCCCGGTTCTCTCCTGATCCTAAAGGCCAGCACAAGTCTGGCACCGAAGGGCTGCTCTTAGGACAACTTACTCATTCAAAAAACATTACTTCTGCCATCCTGCCATCGTGTTCAGAGCAGCAGCAGGGAAGGTGAGCTGTGGGCGAGGGGGCCTCTGCAGGGAGGCCTGGCTGTGTGAAGGCTGACAGGATGTCAGGCCCGGGAGGTCCTCGCCCACGGCCATGAGGAGTCACGGCAGGTACCGGAGCTGGGGAGCAGCTGGCTAGGCTTGCAGTTTAGAAAGATCCAGTTCTGACCCCAGAGGGGGAGGAGCCTGGGCTGGGTGGGTCAGGGGAGGGAGGCAGGAGAAGGGCAGCACTGAGCCCACAGGGACCAATTAGGGGAGTGTGCAGACAGGAAGGGTCAGAGGTCGCCCTCGGTCAGTGGAGGGAGCAGTCTGTGTGTGGACAGGGCAGTGTCTGCTGCCCCTCCCCCAACCTCTTGTCCTCTTCAGGGAACAGGAGGAGACCCCTTAGCTTCTGAGGGTCACAGCCCCCAGCCCCAGTGACAGCGCAGGACGTGTCCGCAGACATGGTGTAGGTGCACAAGACTGGGGGGACCTGGAGGATCTTCCCTCCCGCCTCCAGCAGGCCCCCTTGGCTTGGCCCGGCCCCCCTCACGCAGCTGGGAAACCAGGAGACATCCTCACACATCGCTGCTTCTGGGGACACGGAGCGAAGGAGAAAAAAGGCAGGGAGAACTGCCGCACGGGGGCATTGAAGTCTGAGCCCCCGAGCCCGGAGGGACACCTTCTCCTCGGGGCAGCTGGTGGAGGTCACCCTTGGGCTTCATCCGGGACTCTCCTCTCAGGTGGGGAGGTGGCTGGTTCCTGGGGGCTCAGCCAGGAGCAGGCAGCTGTGCAAGCCTAACTCTAACACTAGTGCTCCTACAGCAGGGTGTGTCCAGAGGCCTGAGTCAGGAGGCGCCCCCTGCCCTGCCTGCCTGCGGGTGGCCATCCCATCCTTCCCCAGGCAGGCAGGAGAGGGGAGCCCAGCCTGGTCCCTCGGCCCCTTCGGCCTGAGTGCCTTCTCCTCTCAGTGTGTCCTCCCAGCTTGGACACCATGCCGTGGACCAGGGAGGGAGGAAGGAGGAGAGAGGAGGGAGACGGAAGGTGGAGGCCCGCTGTGGCCATTGGTATGCGAGGCCCAGACTTGGCCTTGGTGGCCCAGCCTTTCTGCTGCTCTTTGAGAATCCCTCCTTGGCGGCAGCGTGGTGGTTGCCGGGCAACCCTCCCACCCGCCCCCATGGCTGGTGTACCACTTCCCCTCCCCCGTCCCCGGGCTCCTCCCGGCCTCAGCCTCAACAGATTCCCAGCTAGGAACCTGCTAGGCCTGGCCACCCGGGACACCTGTGCATGGCACGTGAGGGTCTTGGACTGACCCCACCCCACCCCGGCCCTGGACTGAAGCTCTAGCCCTGCAGGATCTGGGAGGAGGATGCCAGGCTTAGCTCATCCTTCTTCCTCCTTATTCTCGTGGCCCTGGAGCACCTGGGTGGGGCGGGCGAGGCAGGGAAGGGGTCTGGACGCCAGCTCTTCCCTCCCCAGCCCCAGGAGTGGACCCTGGGCTTAGAGCTTCCATCCTCAGACTCACACCCGCCTCCCTGGCACCATCTTCAGTGGCTTCGCTGCCTTGAGATGCTGGAGTCCTCTGAGGGGACAGAGGGACCTGGGTGGAGGGCCCAGGAGCTGCCTGAGTCCCACCAGGTAAGAAGGGTGTCCTCTCTGTCTTGGTGGCATCCGTCAGCCCCTGGCTGCGGGACCCTGCTCTGGCTGGCTGAGCTGGGCACTGGGATCAACATGGGGTGTAAAGAGTCCCAGGCCATGGCGGGGCTCAGGCAGTCAGCCTCCTGGGGTTGGGGCAGGGGATAGAGAGGGAGGAGGTGCAGAGGACTGAAAGATGCTGACCCCCTCCCACCCAGAGGCAGAGGTGACAGGAGCGGGTCGAGGTGTGGGCAATGCCGGCTGGGCCTGATGGAGGTCTCTGGAGCGCCACTCCGGAAGCCGGGCACCCCTGAGCCTCTTTTCCCCGTCCCTCTCCTGTTAAGTCACAGGAACTCCTGACTCTCCTTGAACACCTTCACATGGCAGCCCCTTCCTCTCTGTCCTCTCCAGCTGCTGCTCGGCCTCTGTACTGACCGGAAGGCCCTTGGCCACAGCTGCTCACTGTCCAGCCCCCCACGCCTATGCCCCATGCCCATGCTGCACAACACACGTCTCCATCCTGACTTGGGCCTATATGCCAGGTGTAAAAGGTGACCCAGCCCAGGATGCTTAAATCACCATAAAGAGCACAGTACATCCTCTGCTGGGAAAAGTGGCTGGGGAGGGAGTGGGGAGGGAGAGAGTGGCCGCTCTGGGTGTCTGGCAGACATGGGGGCAGGGAGGGGCAGGTGATGTCACTGAGACAGAGGAGGCTCCCACAGGGAAGGAAGGCCCCTCAGAGAAGCTGGGACAGGCAGCCCTAATCCTGTGAGGGCTGGGGGAGACAGGCTGCCGTGGAACCCTAAGCCCCGACAGGCAGGGTCCTGCCTCTGCCCAGGCCTGGGTTCTGACCCTCTCTGGAATTTTCTCCCCATCCACGCAGGAGCAACCTAGTCCTGATCTCTCCTTACACCAAGATGCCCCTGTCCACTCTCAGGCGCTGGAAGGGTGTCTGCCCCACTCTGAATCCCTGCGACTATCATCTAGGACATCCCCAGGGCTCTGAATCATGCTGGCCTTGGGACAGCTTGGTTACGGTGGGCCCTGCGGGGCTCTTTCAGACACTCACTTTTTGTGGGGGAGGGGTGCTGGGGACCAAACTGGGGCCTTGCACCTGCTAGGCATGTGCTCTACCACTGAGCTAGATCCCTGACCCTCAGACACTCACTCTTATTCAAGGTTCCATTCACACACAGACTCATACATTCATTCATTCATTTGGCAGCACCAGCCTGTGCTCTCCGATGTGCCAGGCATGGTAGCAGGTGCTAGGGACACACAGGGAACAAAATAGGCCCTGCTGTGCCTTCAAAGTGCTCTGGTGGAAGAGATGGACACACGTCATTGAGTCCTGCCCCCCAAGTCACTGGTTATTTTACGTGTGACTAAGGAGGAAGACACCTGGCTCATGAAACCTCCAGCTATACCCTGATTCTGGATGTGCGAGCCGTTGGAACACAAGTCAGAAGTCATGAGCAGTTACAAAATCAAGTAAGTGCCACCAACAAGCAGTCCAAAAGGAGCACAGAGACCAAAGTGACTGTGATGTCTGGGTGTTTGTCCCTTTTAAATTCATGTTGAAACTTAATCCTCAAGGCCCTATGTTGGTGGTGTTTGGAGAAGGGCCTTGGGAGGTAATTGGGGTTCCATGAGGTCACCAGGGTGAGCCTTCGTGGCCGCGTGTGTGTGTGTGTGTGTGTGTGTGTGTGTGTGTGTGTGTGGTGTGTGTGTGTGTGTTTGTGCTGCTGGGGATGGGGCAGTGCCCAGACCTGACATCAGTAGCTTTCTGAGGAAGGAAAGCGGGGTCCTTGCAGTCACACTTGCTCTGTCTCGCCATGGGATGCCTGCACCACCTTGGGACTCTACAGTCACCACCAGCAAGAAGGCCCCTCCCACATGCACCCCAGATGCAGTGCTGGACCTCCAGAATCTCGAGCTGAACAAACCTCTCTTCTTTATAAACTCTCCAGTCTGTGTATTCGGTTATAGTAAAAGACAATGGGCTGAGAGACCTACTCAAGACAGGATGGCTGAATCCTGGCTGCAGGGAGTCAGCTTGGCCTGGAGAGGCGGACTCGCTGAGCTCATCCGACCTGGCCCCACCATTTGTGCCCACTCTTGGGGCACCTCTCTGGGACCCTCTTCCTGGGCTCTGGGCCTTGTTCTCTGGCTCTCCCTGAGGCTCTGGCACCCACCTGCCCCTCAGACTTGCCCCTGGGAGACACCCCAGCCCTCTGTGTGGCATAGGCTGGACAGTGTAGTGCAGAACGGCGGGAGGCAGACCATGGTGGAGTTAGGCCTTGGATCAGAGAAGCTACTGGAAGTTTCTAGAGGGACCTGGGGTGACAGCCAGGTGTCCCTGAAGTGGTGTGCACACCCAGGCCACCCACGGGCCATGGGAGCCAAGGACTGGGGGTGAACGGGCCAGCTACTCAGTGACTGTGATCTTCCAAGGCACCCCAGGGACCCTGGAGTGAGGTGACTTCCAGGACAATATGAGGGCAGAAAGTCCCCTGTGAGGCTCTCTGGCTTTGGGGTCTACCTTTCCCCAGAGACGCTGCCACCCTGGGCCTGGGGTAAGGCTGAGCCGCAGGTTGTGACCTCAGAAAATCTGCTCACTGTCCTCGCCTTGGTCCAACCCTGCCCACTGTCCCAGGGTGGCTCCATCCAGATGCCCAGCACAGAGCCCGGGACTTAGGGTCCCTGGTGATGCCTGCTGGCCATGCAATGGCGGAGTCCCTGTCGCTCCCCATAGTCAGGTCACCTCCCTTCTCCTTCCCCTACACCTGTCTCAGAACAGACCCCAGTGAGGCCAGGAGAGGCACAAGCCCGGCCCACCACGGTCTGACAGTCTACAAAGCACTTTTCCTTTGGGATCTCACCAGATTGCCACACAGCCCCTGGGCATCTGTGACAGCCCTGTTAACATAAGAAGATGGAGGTGCAGTGCTAAGGGGCCAGCAGGACCTAGACCTTCCTGGAGACGGCAGGTGGGTGGCCAGGAGGCAAGGGTGTGACGGGCAGGGCCAGCGTGACCTTGGCCGTCCAGTCCTAGGTCTCCAGCCCTGAGCTGCCGCACACCGCCTGGTTACTGCTGCCCTGGGAGCTGCGGAGCTGGGGTTTGGCGAGCTCAAGGTTGAAGCCACAAATTGTTGCTGGGTGACTTGTGCTGCCCTTGCTCCTGAGAACATCAGCACAAGGGGCAGCTTGCGGGACCAGCTTCGTCCTTCTGGGTCAAGGCCCCACCGGTTTCTCCAATGACTTATGTCCTCATGAAGCCCACAGTACCCAGGGGCTCAATGTTTGTTGACTGAATAAGCAATCTTCCTAAATCTCCTAGCCAAGTGTTGTGCTCTTGAAATTACACGCTCACGAGTGCTCTCCTCCTCCCAAGATGAAGTCCAGACTGCCCAGGCTCGTCTAAGCCCTGCACACCTGGCCCTACTGACATCAGCCACCTCATCTTTCCGCACAGTTGCCCTGACTCTAATCCCCAACTTCGACCAAGAATTCCTGAGTTCCAACGCCGGGCTCTTTCCAATGAGCAATGAGCTGTTCTTGCTGGCTGCCTGGAATCTTCCAAAACCCAGGCAAGAGCCACCATCCCTGGAAAGCTGTCCTGCAGATTCCTGCTGACTGCCCTGTCCCTGGGGGTCCGAGGGTGATGCCTGTTTCAGAAGGATTCTTCTAGATCCTCCCAGAAGTGTGTGCCACTCCATCTTTGCCAGGTGAGGTCCAGCAGGAGCCACACTCACTCCTGATCCTTCATCCCCCAAACAGCCCCTGGCCCTTGGGGACATCCGTCCATCTCCCCTGAGCCACGCGCAGCCACCAGGCATGGCCAAGCGACTTAAGTATGATACATCAGTTTGATAGAATATCATGCAGCTATTAAAACCACAATTATGAAGATGATATTTTGACATCTAAGTGTGACATACCAAAGAGAGCTATCTCCATAGCATCTCCTCCACCACAGGGCTCTGAGTGCCTGCCCCACTCCAGCTCTGTGCCTGGTACCAGGGCTGCAGGGACAGAAAAGGGAGGGTTCAGTTCTGAAGAGGAGGAAGACACACATACAACTCCTGAGCCACACGCTAAGTGACGCAATGGAGGAGTGACAGAGCCTCGGGGCCCCACATCCATCTGAGGGTCTGGGGAGCCGGAACAGAAGCCACAGAGCGGCGAAAATGATAGCTGGCTCTGCATGGAAAAGCCTGGAAGGGAGCAGGGGGATGGGGGCTGTTCACGCCACAGGGTGGTGGCATTGTGGGTGATTTTTCCTTCTTTTATTGTTGGTATAATGCTGTTTGGGTAATAAATAAAAATTGGGAGGAAAAAATAGCTGTTTGGTGAATTGAGTAAAAATCGGGAGACGGAAGAAGGGAGTTAGGGGAGGGCTTGGGAAGGCAGCAGCGAAGAGGGGAAGGCAGCAAGGGCCCGGCAGGGGTGTTCGCAGTGGGGTCAGAGGTGGCAGCCTTGGGCAAGGCCTCAGTCTGGTCCCATCTGGGGGTAAGCGGGACAGGAGAAGAGATGGAGGCAGAGAGGGACCAGTGTCAGCCTCCCCCTGGGGATCTGGACATGTGTCCTGGAAGGGAGGTGGCTTGGAGGCCTTGAAGGGCAGCAAAGAGCAGGGTGGGCTGGACCATGAAAGTTCCAACACAGGCCTAAAGTTGGGACAGTGTGTGGGGTGTTCCAGCAGATTGTGGTGAGTCTGCAGGTGGCTGGTGGACTTGGGAGCTGTGAGGGCCTGGTGGTGGGTGGTTCCGGGCAGAACTAAGGACTCACTCAGAGCAGCCTTCCAGAAGAAGGGAAGGCAGGAAGGCATGACTGAGCTCCACAACAGGGTGACACAGTGACGAGGTCTGACCAGGTTTGTTGAGGCCAGGGTCACTGGAGGGCTCCTTAGTGTCTCAGAGCAAGCCAAGGGCATGGGGAACATCCAGGCTGAAAGGAGGCCTTCTGGTCTAACCCCCTTCTCCAGACCCCAAGCACCAAGGCAGACTGTCCTGGGACACTACTGTTTGCCACGCTGTCCAACCACCTTCCTAGTCAAGGTCTGCTAGGACCTTAACGATCCCATTTTATCATCCGGACACTGAGGCTTGTGGAGCTTAGCTGGCTTGCCCAAGGTCACCATCAGCTGGTGAGGGGAGGGGCTGGCTGGCATCTGACCCAGGCTCCCCACTTAGGCAGCCTGGTGGGGTAAGCCTGGAGAGAACCCAAGGGTCCAGGGCGGTGTAGGGAAAGCCAGCGGCAGGTGAGGGGTCTGTGTGGGGAAGGGGAGCCAGGCAGGGAGGGACGCCTGGCACGCCAAGTAGGCAGTGGATACTTGTTTGTGAATGAATGCACGGATGGAAGGCTGAATGAATGAATGGATGGATGAATGAGTGCAGAAAGGAGGGGTGCGGTGCGAGGCAGCAAGGGAGCAAGAACCCCTTTCTCTCCCCGCCCCCCTCCCCGCGCTGGAGGCTGGCTTTGGGAGTCTCCCTCCCCCCACTCCCTAGAGGGGCCGGCTCCCCAACCCGTCCCCCCTACCCCGCCATTGTAGCAGAGGACGGGAGGAGGGGGACGCGGCGGCCGCTGCTCCCAGGCTGGGTCAGAGTCCCCGCGCGGCGGCGCAGCCTCCCGCGCCGGGCCCCGCCGGCCAGTGCGCAGCGCGGCGCCCCCGCCCCGCCGCCTCCTCCCCTTCTCCTCCGCCCTCCTCCCCGCTCCGCGCCTGCACGCACGGCCCCGCCGCCGCCGCCGCCGCCGCCGCGAGGGGAGAGGCAGCCGAGCAAGCCGGCTCCCCGCGCCCCGCTCGCCCGCCGAGCGCACCGCCCGGGCACACGCACCCCGCCCCGGGCGCATCCCCGCGCGCTCCCCCCGCCGCTCCGCCGGGCGCCCGAGCCGGGCAGATGCGCCGCCGCGCGCCCCCCGCCCCGGGCCCGCCGCCGAGCTCCGCCGCGCGCCGGGGGCTCCTCTCCCGGGCCCCGCTGGGCGCCCCCCGGCTCCGGCTCCCGCCTGCTCCTTGGAATAACCCCTGAGGCTCCGGCCGTCGCCGCAAAGTTTCCCGAGGAGACCCGCCTCCCTGGCCGCTGCGCAGGTAAGGCGGGCTGCGCGGGGCGGGGGTCGGGGTCCGCGCGCCCGGGACGGGGGGACGGGGCGCCGGGGCCGCGGGTGGACGGAGGCGCCGCGGGATCGGGCTGCGCGGCTCTGGCCGGGCGCGGCCGGGGACGTGCGGCCCTTGGGATTCGGGCTGGGGGGCCCAGAGTCGGGAGCCGAGAGCCGGGGGCGCGGGGAGGCGCGGGATGCGCTGCCGGCGGCTCCGCTTCCCAGAGCCGAGGCTGGAAAGGGCGGGGGGCCGGCAGGAGCCCGGGACCGAGTCCTCGCTGTGCCCCCGGGGATGCAGCCCGACCCGCGGGGGAGCCGGGCTGGGCAGGTGGGACCCCGTGTCCTGTCCGCACCCGGAGTCGGGGCCGAGGGACGCGCGGCGAGGGCGGCGGGCTGGCCGGGGCGCCGCGCTCTGGTCCCCGCCAGCCGCGTGAGTCACGGTTAGAGCGAGGTTTTATTTTTAAAACGACTTCAAGGGGGGCATAGGCAGCCTCCAACTTCCCTCCCTGCGCGCTGTGGACTGTCAGACCGCGCCGGCGGGGGGCTGGCCGTGCACCTGGCTGCTGGAACGGCTGGAACGATGGAGCTACCGGGCCGGGGGCGCGGTGCACCCCTCAGCTCTCAAAACAAGGAGGTGACAGACTGGGCGCACCCCCTGCTCCGAGAGGGACCAGAGGCCCAGGGGCAGAAGGCTGGGGAGCTATTGCCGGGCTGCGGAGCCGTGGCGACCTGAGCTCTCCGAGGAGAAAGTTGTGGAGTGGTGACACCAGGGAGCTGCCCCAGGCGCCCCGGTGGCCCTGGAGGTCGTCGGGGCTCTCTAGGGTGTGTGGTTTTGAGAGAAGCCCAGCTGGGCTGTGCCAGGCCCCCCAAGGCCCAAGCCAGGGCTCCGCCGATGTGAATAGATAAAGCCAAGGTGTGTGTGGGGGGGTGGAGGTGGGAGGCCCCTGCACCCTCAGGGACGGAGGCCAGCCCTACCCTGTCCCCCTGTCCATGTGGCTTAGGAGTTGAGGAGGCCGCCTCTCTGGGGGACATGGCCTGGCACAACCCAGGGTGCTGATGGTGGAGAGAGGCGGCCGGCTACCCTCTCCCAGCTCCAGGGGCCACAGCAGGAGCCGCAGCACTCGGGGGCTCCGGGCTCCGGGCTCAGGTTTCTGGAGTTGAAAGCCAACCGCGGCTCTCCCTGCCAGCTCCAGGAGGAGAGGCACAGACATCACCTGTCAGCTGGTGCTGCTCCGTGGGCGACTGCTCAGGGCTTCCTCAGAAGGTTTAAAATGGAAATGGCCTGAGCTGCCAGGGCTGAAGCTGGGCTGGCAGTGAGGGTCCCCAGGAGGTCTGAGGGGCGGGGAGATCTGAAGGGCTGTCACACTGGGCCGAGGGGTCAGCCATGGGCAGATCTGAGAGCGAGAGGAAAGGCAGAAGGGATTTACAGGTGGGGGCTATGTTCGTGCATCTTGCCCTGGGTTCTCATACGGACACCAAGAGGGGAGAAACTGTTAAAAAATAAAAAACCTCCCTGCAGAGTTCAGGGCAGCCCATGCCCCCGGGCAGCTGTACCCTGTGCTGACTTTGCGAGACTTGGGTCTGTGTGTCCACACACCCTCCGCCTCTCTGTGCCTGTTTCCCATGGTAAAATGGGGTTGCTTGCTTGTGCCCACTTCTCAGATGTTAGCCAAAGCTAGGGGTGGGTGGCGTCTGCATTGTAAGATGTATTGGGGTTTGTTAAACGTCTTTTTTCTTTTTTTTGAGACAGGGTCTATATATGTAATTCAAGCTGACCTTGAACTCACTATGTAGTGTAGGCTGGCCTCAAGCTTGCAGCAATCTTCCTGCCTCAGCCTCCCGAGTGCTGGGATTACAGGCATGCACCACCATGCCCAGCAGTGAAATGTCCTTAATAGTCCAGTTCCTGAGTGGAAGGGGTCCTCGGGGTGAGGGTGTCTGCGGACCTTGGAAAGTTGGGGGTCAGATTCCCCAACCCAGCTGTTGCTGGATATCAGCCTTGTGCTGGCCCTCAGCAGTGGCGTCCTTCCTGGGTCCTCCTTCTGGTCCACTGAGGCCTCCAGAGAAGCCCTGGGCGATCCATCCAGTGTGTTTCTAGGGAGGTGATGGGGAGGGGCTGCTGCTACTCGACCGTGTCACCTGCTGCCAGGCCTATACAGGGAAGCCCATGAGACAGCTCCACAGACTCAAGCTGGAGGCCAAGCGAGGACCCAGTGTCCCTGGGGGCCCAGTGACCCGGCCTGGGATGGGAAGATACAGCAACTTTCCTCTGTGAGGACGGGTGGACACCCTGAGTGCGGACAAGAGGGGAAGGATAGTGCACGAAAAAGATGGCAGGTGACATGTGTACTTACTTCAAAGTTAGTAAGAGAGGGACGGAGT
The DNA here is from genome assembly GCA_004026905.1 of Hystrix cristata. Lineage (NCBI taxonomy): Eukaryota > Metazoa > Chordata > Mammalia > Rodentia > Hystricidae > Hystrix > Hystrix cristata. Next base: position 138,150 of record PVJO010002168.1, on the reverse strand, counting down.
CCTAGGTGGCCTTGATATGGCAGATGTCAAAGGGCAGAGAGGCAGGCCTGGAACGGGCTGACTGCCTGTAGAGGCCCCGTGTGGTGGCTGTCATCAAGAAGTGGCTGCTCTGGTGCAGGGGGATGAGGAGGCCTCTGAGGCCAGTGGGGCACAGCTGTCTCTATGCAGTCAGGTGGGACACGGAGGCAGAGAGGCAGGGATCATGGTGCAGGACAGAGGCAGGTAGATGGCCCTGCTGCATGTCTCTTGAGAGCTGGGGACCTCCTGGCAGGTCCTTCCCTAGCTAGCCAGACTGGCCTGGAGGCAGGGCTGGAGACCTGACCTGAGATGGGGCCTGTCCCGGGTTGTGCAAGGAGCGTCCAAAGAGGTTAACCCTTCTGCCCGGGGTCTGAAAATGCTGCCAACCACCTTGGCATGATGTGTTCTTGGGACACTGGGATGCTGCTGAAGGGTCTTAATGTCTTGTCATTCTGGGGAGGATTTCTTTGTTTGGCCAGTTGACTGTCAGCAAGTGGCTGGACCTCTCTGGGCCTCAGTTACCTCATCTGTAAAGTCGGGCAACAGCAATACTCAGCTAAGGATGCCCACTATGAGGCGATTCATAGAAGGTTTCTGATGCAGAGTCCATGCCTAACAGCATGGGGCCCTGTAGTCCCCATCCTGGGTTTACTCTGGCCAGGGGCTTTCAGCTTCTTCAGGCTTTGGAGTAGCAGGAAGGAGTGGCACTTTTCCTCACCCCAACTGTCAGTGCCTGTTCTGAGTGGAATTTCAGCCCCCTGGTGGTGAGGGGCTGTCAGCTCCAGCAGCTGGCCTCAAGTGGCAGTGGGAATGTCCAAGAGCAAAGGGGGTGAGATGGGAGGGGCTGTCACCATAGGTCCCTTCTGGGCTGGAGTGCAGAGGGAGCAGGCTTGCCTGGGCAGCAAGGGGTGTGGGTGTGGCCGAGGGTCCTGCCTTGCCAGCCTCACCATCGGCAGAGCGCAGGGCTCTGGGAGAGGGGCTAACACGGGACTCAGCCTTGGCTGCGCTCCCGACACACATCCAAGGAGGGGGTGTCTGGCAGGGTGTCCTCTCCCCAGAACTGAGCTGTTCTTGACAGAAAGATCGGTGTGGCTCCTGCCAAGGCACAAGGCGGCTGCGTTACCCTCTGCTGTGGGCTGCGCTCCCTCCCACAGCCGCCGTGTTCCCCGCAGCAGCTGGAGCCCAGGGGGTTCCGGGAGCTGTGTCTGTGCACGCCTGCGTCTGCCTGAGTGCCTGCGATGCCTGTTTACCGCTGCCCGTGGCCCCCTGAGCCCGGCTGCTCCCTGGGGTCAGCAGCTCTGCAGATGATGTCAGGGTTTCGGGGCCTTGACTTGCTTTGTGGAAGATGTTTGCTAGATTCGCCCGCCGCAGCCCCGGGGGCTCAGATTTCCTCTGTGGGGCCTGCAGAGGCCAGGCCATGGGTGCCAGGAGAGAGCCCAGAGGAGGTGTGGGAGGTTGGGGCCGAAGCCACGGATGTTGGAAGCTGCCTGCCTGGCAGGCCTGGCTCCCTGTGCCTCTCCCTTCCTCCCTCCTGTCCTGCTCCTGCTTGTTCATTCACGCGCTCATTCCCTCATGCCATACTTGTGAGTACCAACTATAGCCAGGTGCCGCGCTGAGCTGTGGGACGAGAGCGACGAGCAGAAGCAGCCCTCAGGGAACTTCTGGCTAGGTTTGGAGTGCACACAAATCTGATGTCCCTGCCAGGAAGCCACGGTTCTGGGGGTGAAGGCAGCCGGGGAGGTGGGCCATCAGGAGCCTGCTGGGGCCAGGGGTCCAGAAGGCTTTCAGGGAAGGGGCTGCCCAAATCAGGACGTGAGGGGTGAGCTGCCATCGGTGAGGAGGAGGGACAGGAATGAGGGCCTGGTACACTAAGGGACAGCGAGGCTGCATGCAGGCCTGTGAGGCGTGAGGAGTGCAGGAGGGGGCAGTGGCCATGAGAGCCTTGTGGCATCTGAAAGGGGCTGTTTGGGGCTGGTGGCTGTCTCCTGGTCTCTGTGGCCCGTCCATCTCTCTTTCTCTTGGGACACTCAGGCCAGCCCACCTCTGCCTGGTCCTTCCAGACCTCCATTCCTGAGGGTGGCGTGTTTGTCTGGTGGCGGCCAGGGGCTTGTTGGGCTTGGCTGCTGTTCGTGATGCAGGGGACTCCTCAGGGACACTCCCCCAGCTCTGAAGGGTCTCTGGGTTGGGGAGGAGCAGGTGGGGTGCAGGCGGAGGGAGAAGGGAGCCAAGGCCTGGCTCTCTTTGAGGCACCAAGATGCTGTACGGTATGGGCTCAGCTAACCACTAGGGGACACTGCCTCCCAGGCAGAGCTCGGAACCCAGCTGCCACCTGTGGGGCTGTGAGGGGTACACGGGTCGGGGGTAGTGGCAGGGCTCTGGTAGGAGGGCCCTGTACTTAATTGAAACTGGGAGGAAGCTGGGGTTTGGAGGTGCTAGTCTGGGCCATTCCTGCCTGGATCGCTGTGGAGAAGCAGCTCTGTGGCAGGATTTTTTCTTCTCTCTTTCCCTCCTTCTGCCTGAATTAATCGTTGGCACCAGATTACAACAGATTTAGCAAACTGTAAAAAAAAAAAAGAGAGAGAGAGAGAGTGCGAAGGAGAGGAAGAGAGAAAAGAAAGGAGGAACGACTTTGGAGGAGATGGCATTGATCTACAGAAGCAAATTGGTCTTGTTGAACCTGATGTCCCCCATGGCCCCTCCAGTCCTCCCCTCCGTCCCCTGTGATGGTCAGGAAAATGTCCTCAAAAGCGCTGCTAGGCACTTGCGCCAGCATGGGCTTTTCCTGGGGGCGGCCTGCCAAGGGCTGCCTGGTGGAGGCTCTGCCTTCAGAAGCTGAGGGAGGAGGGCAGAACCATGGGGCACTCGGGGTGTGGAGGGCACCCTGGTGAGGTCCGTGGGGGTGATGCCCTGATGGTCTCTAGTGGCAGCAGGGTTGGGGATGAGGGTGGGAGGCAGGGACCGTAGAGGGCAGGGGTCCTGTCCATCGTGTTCTCTGCTGCAGCCCTGGCCTGGAGCTGGGTTTGGCACATGGTATGGGCTTGGTGTGCTGCAGGATGAAAGAATGAATGGATGGATGAGTGAATGACCACCTTAGGGGCTGGTGTGGGTGTCCAAGCTGATAAGGGTTCAACCTGCTTATTGTAACTCCTGGGGACGAAGTTCCCTGGACTGAGCTGCCCTCTGGGGACATGCCATCCTGTGTCCTGCATCAGATGAAGAGGTCTAGTAGGTGCCTGCTGGTTTTTATGGAATGACCCTGACTTGAAATCCATGCCCTATGGTCAGACCTGAGGGCCCTGTTTTGCGTTCAGATCTGGCTGCCTGTGGTTAAGTGTCTTGCCCTGGGCCTGTGGCAGGTTCCAGAGGTTCATGGGTGTTTAGCTGAATATAGTAAAGCACAGAGGGGATCTAACTGCCCAGGACCACTGCGTCCCTTCCCTGGGTGGGGGGGCCTGGGTTTAGTTGTGGTCAAATGAGGCCCACTGTCTCTCAGGGCCAAGGGTCACTGTGGGCCAGGCCTGGGGTTGGCTACACGAGAGTGGGCTGTGGTCCAGGTCAGGCAGGGCCAGGTCAGGCAGCAGGGATGGTTGTGCATGGCGCTCATACTTCTCAAACACTCCTACAAGTCTGCAGGACCAGTCCTGCTAACTCAGGCTTACTCGCAGCTCCCACCTGCCTAACCTGCCTCCCTGAAGCAACTGAGCGGCCTTCAATGCAGAGGACCCCCACTTTCCCCACCTGCTGCTCCCAGGCCCTCTGCCACCATGTGCTGTCCCCAGGGCCCTCCCTGGGGAGGCGGTGGGTGCAAAGGAATAACAAGCTGGAGTGGTAGCTCTTCCCTAAGCCCTGCTCCAACTGGGAAGCAGCTGGGACAGCCCAGTCTCTGCCCGTGGAGGGGGAATGGGTGCTGGGCAGGGGTTTTGGCGCCTGCCAGTGGGTAGAGCACCCAAGGAGGGTCCGTGGGGGGACTTGGAAGTCCTTCCCTCCTCACTGAGGCTGCACCCCCATAGATTGCCCACCTATCCCAGGGAGACAAACCATACACACTCCCCAAGCCTCCACCCAGCCCCAGTAGGGATCTCCATGCCTCTGTGACTCAATTTCCCCACTACTACAGGAAGCAGGGAGACCACAGTGGCACCACCCATGGCCTTGGGAATCTGAGCCCAAGACTCCATTGGCTGGGACTAGTGAGAGGGCTGGGCAAGGCCACACCCCAGCTGCCAGGGCTTTCTGCCTGCTACCTCTGCCACCTCTTGCCTTCTTCCTGCTGAGAGAGAAGGGAGACTGAGGCACAGAAAGGAGACATGCCCAGTTCTGGCCACCACCAGGCCGTGTCAACTTGGGTTCCAGTCTTCCCTTCGTTGCTGTCAGCCGAGTGTCCTGGATTCCTCACTGGCCCTCTCTGGCCTCAGTCTCCATAACTGTGACATGGGGTGACCCACTGCCTTGTCCAGGCAGAGTGTGAAGACTATAAGGGACAGAGCTTGAGAAGGGCTTGGTAGGAGCCTCACCCACTCCATGGGGCATTTGCTGTGCTGTTGAGGTCCAAGATGAATGGGGGCTCTAAAGTGGTCAATTGTGAAGAAGGAGCAGTTGGGGTGTCGGTAACTGGGGAGGGACTGGGGATAAGGGAGCCTGAGGGCTCTTGATGCATTAAGGGTGGGAGATGGCAGGAGGGAGAGGGCCTGCTTGTCGGACAGGAGAGTGAAGGGCTCACATGTCACCTCTGCCCAGGACTCAGGACGGGTCCCTGGGATGGAGGAGGTGGGTTCTAGCCTGTGCCAGGCTGCAGGTGGGACTGACGTGACTTGATTCCTTCCACTATGGAGCATCTGCTGTACGTGCCGTGTCTCTTCTGGAGCTCTGTGCTGCGACTCTACCTGTTCAGAATCTCAAGGGGGTTCAAGGTGGGCGTGGCCCTGGGCCACTAGGGGGTGGGCGTGGTAGGGGATTAGGGCTGAATCCTCTGGGGGTGCCCCTCAGTGCCCCCCATATCCAGCAAAATCTGCAGCTCAGACAATAAAGTGATCAGACCAGAGATGCAGAGCTAAGATGTAGCATCTTAGAGCACATGCTCTTATTTAAGTCCCTGACACTGGGCAGAATAAGAAGACCACTTGGTGGCAGCTGTAGTGACCGATGCCTGTACTGAGTGCCTGGTGGTCCCCATGTAAGCCTATGAGGGATGTGCTGGTTCCTGTCCTGACTTTACCCACGGTATTAATGTCCTGGGATAAACTGAGGCACAGAGGGGTGAACAATTGTGCCCAAAGTCACGCAGAGGAAGGGAAGCCACAGCCATGTTTGTAGAGGTGCCCTTGGTCCCAGTCCGCTGGGGCCCTTTACAAGGGCAGATGGGAGACCAAGGCACAGGGTTGCTACCTGCTGTCATCAGGGCCTCAATTTGGGTCTTCCTCTGGCATCCCCTCCGATCACACCCCTCCCAGCTTGAGGGACTTGTCCAGGGCCACTAGGCTGCTGCTTGAGTGACTGAGCCTCATGCCTCCTGGCGTGTCCCTGCCTGACCACATTCCCCAAGCCCCCATGTGCTGGGCACGGGGCTGGCATTTATGGCAGTTAATGTCATTTAACACGCCTGTGTGGGAGGAGTGGAGGAGAGGGCATCGTTCCGAGGGTCTGGCTGGGGGCTGAGGGAGCAGCTGTGGTTGTGGCGGGTGGCCTGCTGGCCCCATGACGTCAGCAGGTGGCTCGGCTGGGCCGTGCTGCCCACCAGTGACCTCGAGAGGAGCAGGGCGGGTGGCCGGCGAGGGGGCCTGGGAGGGCACCAGCAGCCTGTGGTCACAGAGCAATCTCCATTAGGGCCCGTGAGCGAGTGGCTACAGCTCCTGGAATCCTATTAAAAGCTTTTTCATTGTTCCCCGAGATATGCTCCGCTCCGCCGGGACCTGGGCATGTTGATAATTTATTTGTGGAAGCGAAAGGGGCGAAGAGCACAGGAGAGGCGGAAACGTCATTATTTACTCAGCCGGTTTCTGCAGCTGGGCTGGTGTGGGGCGCCTCTGGTTGTCAGGAGAATCACTGCCACACACACACACACACACACACACACACACACACACACACCCCGCTCTGGGTCTCTTTTGGGGGATCAAGCTCTGCTTACAGTGCAGCTGGGCGGGTGTGGTAGGGGGGTAGGGCTGAATCCTCTGGGGGTGCCGATGGTGATGGGGGCCTCAGTGCCCCTCGGCGCCCTCCATATCCAGCCCGCCCCAGGCTCAGATGGCGTGGACAGGGTGGGGAGGTTACTGAGGCCTCCTGATGCCCCAATTCTGCCTGCGATGTGGAAGCCCCTCCCCACCCTGAGCAGGGGGCCAGGGAGGTGACGACCTTACTGGGTCCTGAGGGTACAGACTAGAGAGATTGTTCTTGGGCCCTCAAGCAGGGGGCATGGGGAGCCCCACAACCCCATAGTGGCCAGTTGTGTGGCTAGGCAAGTCGCTGCTTTCCTAGAGACTACAGACCAGGAAGAGGCCTCACCTCAGAGGGATAGGAAAGAATTTACAACCAATGATAATATAACAGCAGTGGCACCGGCGGGTGTCAGTGAGCGTTCACTGTGTGCAGTGACGGCTGCGCCTGTCATGTACACTATTTGACTTAATCCTTACAACCTCTGTGCAAGGGAAGCACAGATGGTCAAGGTCACAAGGCACATAAGTGGCCAGCAGGGATTTCAACCCCAGCCTCTCTTAGGAAGGCTGCTGCCTCTGGCCCAGGCTCCTTCGTTGCCCCCAGCTCCCCCTTCTCCAAATGAAGAAGCCCCGGAGGGACAGAGTCGCCTCCAGCAGAACTGTCCAGTAGCGGACTCAGTTGCCGGGCTGGGCTGCAGTTCAGTGAGAGAGCACTTGCCTGGTGAGGCCTTGGTTCTGTCCCCAGAAAACACAAAAACCTCAGTTAGAACGGCTCTGTGGGGCATGGGCATTGGCACCACCCTGACAGATGAGGAAACAGGTTCACAGAGGCAACTGCCCAAAGATGGGGTGGGCCAGGCTGGTTCTGGGCCCAGAACTCTTCCCTGTGCCAGCCCTGGGGCTGCCTGACATTCAGGGGTATAGAGCATTTCAGGGCAAGGGGGACCTCAGGGTTCTGTCCCACCCGAGTCCCTTCATACACAGCCCTGATTGAGTCACTCTAAACGGCAGGGTCGGAAGACTTGTATGCAGAGCAGTTTTCCCATCCCCGCACTTCCCATCCTGTAGCATTTTACAAAATTCTAATGCAATCAAACCCTTCACGGGTTCTGATCATCAGTAGCTGTCTAGCTCCTGAAAGCTGGCTGGCCCTCCTGCCCCATCTCCAGTCCCTCCCCCTCAGGCACGCAGGGTGACAAGGCTCACCCCTCGGAGCCCTCAGCTGTGCTGTGGCCTGTATCTGTAAGGCAGCCTCACTCCCTCAGCAGACGCCACCTCCTGTGTGAAGCCCTCCCTGACTATCAGAGACACCAGACTTTCTGTCCTCTCACCCAGCACATGGCCCCTTCACGGTCAGGTTCGTACATCTGTCCCACTCTGCCCGCCCTTCCCCGGCCCCGATGAGGTGCAGCGTAACTGTGGTGTCCAGTCTGAGATTCATCGATCTGTCCAGCCGAGGCTTCCGAGCCTGAGACGCACTGATAAATTGCTTTGTATAGTGGCCCCGGGAGGGAGTGTCGTTAGCCCATTTTATAAAGGAGAAACCAGACACTCAGGGAGGTTCAGTTGCCTGGCCAAGGTCACCCAGCTTTCAGGGGCAGAGCTCAGGATAATGCTGGGCTGCCTCAGAGACCCAGCCCTCACCCTTTCACCTCCAGCGGTGGGGCCGGAGGGGTAGCAATCAGCCTAGCATTTCCTGGGCCCTTGCTCCTGCCTGCTCCACGAAGCATGTTAAATATGGGCCCATCTAATCTTCATAGTGGTCTAGGTGTATTTAGAGACTGCATTTTACAGAAGAGGAAACTGAGGCTAAGAGAGGGAGTTGGTGCCCTGGCCTTTCCTGAGTGAAGATGGGGTATTCCCGGTGTCCACGTACCAGACCCAGACCTGCCCACTCACAATGTGCATACTGGCCTGTCTTGCCCACCCAAGGCCCAGCCTGGGTGGGCATCCTAAGAGGAGAAAGCGGGCGTGGGCCCTGCCCCCACCGCAGCTGCCACCCTGGCTGGTGGCCTCGCAGACAGACAAGGCTTGTGAGAGCCGGGGGCCTTCAAGGAGAGTGTGGCTCCCGCCAGCAGCTGCTCAAAGGCTTCTTTGTGGCAGGAGGGCCGGCCGCAGGCAGCTGCCCTGCCGGAGGCACAGACAGCCCAGCCTTTGTGCCAGTGTGCTGCCCTTGCCCTGACCGGGCTCAGAGGGACAGAGGCCCTTCTCTGCAGGAGGCTGGGGGCCTGGGATGGGATGGGTGTGGTCTGCATTGCCAGGGACCCAGGAGGCCCCCTGCTTGTAGATCTGCCCGTGGAGGAGGGAGGGATGGTGATAATAACAAGAACAATAATTATAATAACAACAGGGCAGCAGGAATGTGTGGAATTCTGACCCTGTGTGTTTTGATGAGCCCTGTGTGTCTTATCTCACAGCCACCCTATGAGTTGCTGACAGCCGTCTGATCCACTCTAGAGATGAGAAGACTGAGGACCTGCCAGGCAGAGTCACTCCAAGGGTGGAGCCGGGTCCCCTCTGAGCCTGTTCTTGCTATCCATGCCAGCCAAGGACCACCCCATGCATAGAGCCAAAGCCATCCCCACCCTGTCCCGCAGATCCCAGCCAGCTCACTTGACCCTCCTTGCAGCCCCGTGAGAGGGGACATTACCCCATTTTAGAGCCCAGGAAACTGGTACTCAGAGATGGGCTGGGGTGCTCGGAGCCCTGAGCCGACCGGTGCTGGGTGAATGGTGCCTTGACCCTTTGGGTCGGTGGGTTTGTTGCCTATGCTTTGTGGGTGAGAGGTACAAGTTTACTAGGGTGAGGAAGGACAGTGGAGGAAAAGTGATGAAGCCCCAGGAAGAGACCAAGGGGTTTTAGGGCTATGTCACCCCCACCAATAGCCTCACACTTAGAGACCACTGCGCCACACCCCATTGTGTGTCAGGGAAAGCGAGGTGCAGGATGGGTAAGGACTGAGCATGGGCCTGCTGCTCCCCAGGGCTGTAACGTCTGTAGACCCCACAGTGCTGGGCCTGCACACCCCCTGGCGCTCTGTGTATACCAGCCCAGGTCTGGGAACTTATGTGCCTGCCTCACCTTATCCGTGTAGCAGCTCGCTGCCAAGGGCAGACCCTCCGGCAGCCTGCGTCTGCTAGCTTGGCTGCTTCTGCCAGCCCCCCAACCGCTGGTGGCTCCACTGACCTCTCGCACACACGTCCTCGTGACACGGGGTCAGAGGTACCTGCTGAAGGTAGGACAGGAGCTCAGTGACCTTCTGCAGGGTGGGCTGTAAACCAGCATTGCTGCCTTCTTGTCTTCAGCTTCCCCGTCTGGGAAATGGGTGCCCAGTCTGGGTGGGACACCAGCTGAGTCCTCTCTGCAGACCTCTAAGGCTGGGGCTGGGCCTGGCTGAGTTGTGCTCCTTCCCTCTGAGTCCCCAGAAAGGTTGTCTCAGGCCAAGACCTCATAGCCCTGGGCTTGCTTATGGCCAGCCCAGGCCTGGATGCTGGATTATAAGGAATTAATGCTATTAATATTAACTGAAGGATGCTGAACTGATGGCTTGCTCTCCCCTGGGCTCTCTTCAGAGGCAAGGAGTCAGACCTTCAGCCCTCAGGCCCTACAGGGAAGCTAGGTATGGGCCTCAGCCCCTCCTTGACCCTGATGGCTCTGTCCTCTTCCTCCCTTCCTGAAATGTGCCTCAGGAGGTGGATGAGGGCTGATGACCCCATTTCCCATAGGAGGGATCTGGGGTCCAGAGAGATTAGCTGCTGAGGACACGCAGCTCAGAGGTCCCCCTACAGCTAAGGCCCAGGGCTTGACTCCAGTCCAGTGCTCTTCCCACCAGCCCTGCTGGACATGTGTCTTGTGTGGGCCGCCACGGGCAGCCAGACAAGACCAGCGCCAGAACCTGCCTTCTGTGCCTGGAGGTGTTCACTGTCCTGGGGTCAGTGTCTTCTCCAGCCCCCAGTGTGACAGCGGTGAGGAGCCAGGGGCCTGGCTCTGCCTCTCTGACCCTCACCAGGCCTCTGTTCCCACAGTTGCCTAGTGAGAAGGGGCCTGGCACGTAGAGAGGGCCACATGGTAGGTGACCATGATCTAGCTAGCAGACATTTCTGACCACTGTGCTCACACTGTGCTGCATTCAGACGGCTCAAGCCCAGAGGATTCTGCTGGGAGGGACAGGGTGGTTCCTGTGGCCCAGGGTGACCTCCTCACCATGGGGCAGAGGTTGAGGGTCCACAGCAGGGTCCTAGGCCCTGTGGGGGCTCTGGACTCAGGGGGAACCTGAGGGCCCTAAGAACTGAATCCGACTGTCCTGAGCCTTGTGGTTCCAGCGAGCAGAGCCTCCTGCATTCGCAGCCTTGCTTTCCCGAACGGGCCCGCTTGTAGGCAGCTGAGCCTGACACTCAGTGGTGACAGCCTCATGGTGGCCCCGCCCTCCCCAGGGTCTGCGCTGATTGAGTCTCATCATTACAGGGCGGGGGCACCCTCGCTGGAACCTCTCTCCTGGGCGGCAGAGCTGTTGCTGAGCAGGCTAACAGCTGTTTGTGCAGAGATGAAATCTGTCCGGGGCTGACAGACGGCGGTGCCTCCACCGCTGCAGGTTCGGCGTGGGGAAGGCTACGAGCTGGTGTGTTTGGTGGCCTCTGGCCCAGACTGCTCCTCCTCCCCAGCTCATGCAGGGGTCAGCAGCTCCTCCCGCCATGGCACCCTGGCCTGACTGCCCGGAGGCCTGGTCCGTCAGATGGGCCAGCGGTGGAGGGGAGGTGCTCAGAACCATGCACCCTGAACCCATGAACAGAGTGCCTGCCTGAGGCTTCTGTCCACCCCCAGGGGTGTCAGGGCCTACCAGAGCCCCTCTGGGTATGGGTGCCACCCCATCCCATCCTGAGGTCCTGCCTTTCCTCTCCGGGACTACAGAAAGACAGTATGTGGATTTCCAGTCCACCCCATCCCTGAGAACGATGTGCCATTTGCACCATTCCTGCTCAGATGAGAGGCTGTCCAGGTCAGAGGTGGGGGTGTTCATGGACGTGGCTAGCGTCCGCGGTAGCACTTGGGGTAGGAAGAGGGCAGGGTCCCCACACCAGAGCAGGCCCCTTGGAGGAAGCCCTTCTCCTTCCTTCCGGTGAGAAAGAGTGGCCTTGGGGCAGAAGACGGCTCCAGATGAGCCCCCGAGAGCCTCATTCTAAGCCAGGACCCTCAGTTCCCTGTTGTGAAGAGTGGCGGGAAGCTCAAAGGAACATTGGAAAAGAAAGTGTTTGAACTGTGAGGCCTTATAAGGGTGCAAGTTGTGAGAATTCTTCCCTGTGACCCTGGAAAAGGTTGAAATGTTGGCTGGCAGACTTGGTCTCTTTCAAGGAAGAGGAACACAGGACGTCCAGGAGCCTCCAGCCCTGACCCACGGCCCCTGGTAGACACAGCTGGTGCACCCCAGCACTGTCTCTGCTGAGCCCAGGAAAGGCCCACCTGGCAGGTGTACCTCGAAGGTGTTCTGTACAGAGACACTTGGGTTCCCAGGGTGGGGCTGGGATTGAACTTTGTGATCATGCAAGCTGGCGGCTCAGAGGCCCTTCATTCCGGTGTGGTCCTGCTACAGGGCCAGGAGCGCCTTGTAGAGCCCACTATGACCCTGCCCAGCTCCCTGCTGGACAGGTGTGGTCAGCCTTGGCATCCCAGTGGCAGCCGTCTCTCCCTCCTAGACTGCTAACCTTTACTGGCTACAACCTATCTGTGCTGGGGTCTAGTCAAAGTGCTCACATTCTGGGCCCTTTTGGTTTAGTTTAGTTTAATTTTGTTGAGATAAGGTCCTGATACGTAGTTTAGGCTGGTCGTGAATTCACGGTATGGCCTCAGGCTTGCCTTGAACTCACAGAGATCCTCCTGCCTCAACCACCTGAGCACTGGGATTTCAGGTATGGTCCACCATTCCTGACTACATTCTGGGCTGTCAGTTGCAGCCAAGTAGTGAGTTGGAGGGCTTCCGAGTCCCACCAGCATGTTGGGCATGCCCTGGGGTGTGTGGGCCCAGCCAGAAGGTCAGTGGTCACCAGGCTGAGGCCATCTGGGGCACACGTGTGGGGGGAGGGGTGCTGAGACGCCCTCCTCAACTCTGGCTGCTTCAGTGCAGCCTTATGCTCATTAGAAGGGAGTTCTGCTGGCTTGCAGGTTACCCTTTCAATTAAGGCAATTAATTAGTGCCTTTAATGAAGCAGATTAACCAGGCCAGGCTCCATAAATGGGGGGCTGTCATGGCCCACACTTTCTTGCAGGTCTGAGTTTGGAGGTGGCTGCTAGGCCAGGTCTCCCTCCAGGGTTGCTGGGCCCCTAGGTCACCTTGGCCAGAGATGGCTGTGTCCTCCGTGGAGTGTGGCCAGGAGCCCTGGCCTGGGTGGGGGAGGCAAGGCAGGTCTGAGGCTGCAGGGGACACCTTGGACCTGACCTCTCTACACAGACAGACCAGAGAAGGAGCGAGGCTGGGACCCAGGCCTGGGGACACACAGGGAGCAGGGCCTCTGAGGGTCCTCAGCAGGTGTGACCGCCAGGGGAGGGGCTCGGGGAGCTACTCCCCACTTCCCCTGTTGCCCTCCCTGGAGCCTGTCACCTGCCTGTGGAGCAGGGCATCCTGCTCAAGGTTACCAAGGAGCTGAGAGGCAAGCCCGCATCCCCTGGTGCTTCTTCCCCGTCATCCTGCCCGCCCGCCCTGCTGGCGTGGAGTCGGCTTCCCGCCGGCAGAACCACAAGGGTACATCGTTAGGAAGCGGCTGCGCACGGCTCCATGCCGAGCTCTCGGGCCTGTGATCTGTGAACTGCTTGACTCTTCTCTCCAGCTGGCATCCGCAAGGGAGGCCCTGGGCTGTGGCGGGGGCGGGGGTGGGGAGCGGTCACCTCAGCCCGTGAACGGGGACCAGGAGCCCAGCTCCCCAGGCCCCACTTCACCTGTCCACAAGCAGGAGAGAGCCCACTGCTAGCCAGGCCAGGAGGGACAGCCAGCGCGGGAGGCCAGAGGACAGACCACAGCCTGCTCCAGGATGGGCCGAGCCACGGCAGAGACAAGTCATGCTCAAGTCATGACAAGGAAGATTTAGGTTAGACAGAGGAGGAACTGCCTGACAACGGGGATTATGGACAAGTTTGCAACAGCAGGAAGCACCCCTCCCCCAGAATCGCGAGCTCAGCGGGCAGCAGCCTGAGAGGTTGTATAAATCCACAGTGGTGCTTCCGGTAAATACCAACAAAAGTAGGTGCTGGGCTCCCAGGAGATACCCTCAGCTGCCCTCATCCCTTTTGTCTCCTCTCTGCTGAGAGCACCTGACGGGGTGCAGGTGGATGGCACAGTTCCTGGGCCTCAGTTTCCTCATCTTTTCAGGGGCTTTCAGAGTGCTTTCTGGGGGAGGAGACAAACTCACCTCTCAGGAAGTCCCTTGTCTTTCTGCCAGACTGACCAAGCTTCTTGCTCCTGGGCTGGACCCCTGCCTGCCTGCCTCAGTGGGTCCTCCCTTTGTCATTTGTCCTCCGCCTTCTCAAGTGGGTGGTGCTTTCCTGGCAGCTTGTGAGGGCTTTCTAGCGCAGCTCCTGGCACCCGGAATGTAGCTCAGCAGTACAGTGTGTGTGCTTGACATGTGTGAGGCCCTGGGCTACATCCCCAGCACCACAAAAAGCAAAAACAGAAAACTCCGGACCTCTCTTTCCACTCTAGCTACTGCCCTCCCTCTCCCCATTCTCAGCTGGATTTCTCAGAGTGGTCCCCAAATCTCCCACCCCACTGCAGGTGGCTCCTGAAGACTTCCCTTTCTTTCCTGTCCACACCCCTTCCTCCGGGAAGCCCTCCCTGCTTCTCTCAGCCTGCTCCAGAAGGTTACCCTTATGACTGCCAACCCATGAGTCCTGAGAGCAGCTTTAGGCCTTCACTGTCCCTGCATTTGCCGTGCCCAGCACAAAGCCCAGCCGGGAGCCCAGCCTGGGCGAGGAATTCCGCTGGGCAGAAGTAGAGAGGTGAGGGGCAGGTGGTAGCTTTGTCTCTGATTTATCTGAAGAGAGACACTGAAAGGCAGACAGGAGACAGGAACAATGACCACCATCACACTCGGAGACACCTCTTTAAATACCAGTGGGAAGCACCTGGCTTCCGGGTGGGTGGAGCTGCCCTGCATTAGCTGGAGCCATGTGGGGCAGCTGCTTTGCACAGGTCAGGATGGGAGCTAGTGGGTGGGGAGTGGGCAGCTCCTGGGGCTCGGTGTCCACCTGTCTCCACCCTATGTGGCCTCCCTGCCCAAGGAGGGCAGACGAGGAGCTGGGGACCTCTCACCTGTGTCCTTTCCCAGCACTGGATATCTGTCCATTGTCCCTCCATTGTTCTTGCTCCTTATTCCCCATGGCCTGCCGCGTTATACCAACAATAAATATCCACAGATGGAAAGACAGATGGACAGGTGACAATGGGCTGTGGGGTGGAGGGCAAGGGGGATTCTTTGTTCCTCTGCACTGCCTCAGTTCCCCTGCATGCAGAGGGCATCGGTGAGATTCAGTCCCCCACTGGCGTGGTTTTTAGCAGCAGACCAGGCCAGTGGCCACTGAGTGTGCCACTGTCCCTCTTTGGCTACAGGGTGGGCCGATGCCCCGCTGGCCCTCACCAGCAGCTGTGTGCCTGAGGTACTGGCGCTCCCGGGAGGGACACGCGGTCAGACCCTGGCCCAGGCTTCCGTCCATGGAACCCAGCAGTCCTGGCTGTGGGAGGGCTGGCAGGAGTATGTGTTAAGACCAGAGAGAGGCGAAGAAGCTTCAGTCTGTTGCAGCCCTCACCAGCAATATGGAGTGATGGCAGCTGGGACCCGCCCGCTCTGCTCCCAGCCTTCTGGGCTGTTGGGGACTCACCTGATGGCTTTGCCTGTTGGGCTTGAGTGGGGGGACTATGGTGAAATTGGAGGGAGCTGCCTCCGTGCCTGTCCCAGCAGCCCTATCCGCTTCCTGATCCCCTAGGTGGGCTCTCCTTCAGTGCCAGGAGGGACCAGGCCTCCCTCCTTGTGGAAATTCACACCCACAAGCTGTCTGTGGGGAGAAGGGTGATGAGGACGGGGAGCAGCTGCGGGAACAGGAGGCTCTGCTAGAGAGGGACAGAAGGATGGAGAGATGGAGCCCAGCTCTCCATCTGGAGACGACAGCCGGGGGCCAGGTGGGTGGCCAGCCCCACCCCCCACCCAAACCCCACACCCCAGAAGGGTGGGGCAAGTGGGGTGAGGCCTGAGTCCAGGGGACAGCAGTCAGGGCCACCAGGGGCTCTGTCCACTAGCCTCAGTCACTAGGGACAGCCGAGTGCTCTTGCAGGGGTGGCTTGCCAACCTGGAGTCAAGAGAGTGGGGCTGCAAGGTCCCCAGGGTCTCTGCCCTTCCTTCCCCTCTGTCCACAGACCTGAAGGCAGCCTTCCTACAAGGGAGTGCGTGACAGACCCAGGAGGCGGAAGGGGACTGTTCTTTGTCCAGCACTTACTCTGTGGGCACAGCGAGTTCTCCCAATGATCCCATAAGAGGTAGTGGCACCCCACTTTATAGATGTAGAAACCAAGGCATGAATGGGTGAAGTCACAGGATTCAACCTCAGGCGGGTCCAACACTAAAGCCGGTTCTTGCTCTACCCTGCCACTCCTGGGCTGTGGCCTCCCCTGCTCCTGTCTGGAAGGGTGGCCAAGCACCCCCCACCCAGGCCTCCTAGAACAGCCTCCCTCCACCATCTGTGAGCCCCTCTAACGCACACTGTAATTGTGTAATACTGTACTGTGTTATGTACAATCGCAAGCCAATTACAGTCTTATTTCCCTAATGTATGACACCCTATCACAACCCCCAGCAACTGCATTTCTGAGATAGACAGTGGAGTGTTGTCCACCCATGTAATTATTAATCCTGGCATCCAGCGGCTGGGAGAGAGGGGTGACATCAGAGCAGGATGAGCTGGTCCTGCAGGTGGGAGGGCACCTGCTGCTGCTCACCTGGGCAGGTCAGGGTCAGGGTCAGGTCAGGCCTGTCCCCGTAGCTGCCTGCCACCTTCCCAAGGGGGCTGCAGATGTCCAGGTCTGCTGAGGCCATGAGGACACCAGGGAGGGGCAGCAGAGGAGCCGGCAGTTGCTGGTGCAGCGGGCACGGCCCTGTAATTGGGCAGCCTGTTCCCAGATAAGGCCCGTGACACTGAACAGCTTCCCGCTCCACGCCGGCTGTGGCCGCTCATTTCCTGCTCCCGCGGCCGGCGATGCCAATTACCTCGCCTCCTGCTCGCCAGCGGCGGCTTCTGGGGCCGCCAGACGATTCCTCTGTCATCGGCCAGGGCCTGGATCTTCTCTCCAGGGTGGGAGGGCGTGGAGATGGAAGCGGGCAGGAGTGGGTCAGACTGTGATGGGGGTGTCCTAACTTCAGACTGTCTTGGACCATGTGAGGCACAGCTGGGGTTGGGGGGGTTGGCACAAGGGTGCAGTTCACCCCGGAAAAGCCCCATTTTCTTTCCTCCCCCATCCCCCAAATGGGCTTGTCATTTGCTGAATAGGGTGAGGAGCTAGCAGGTGGCCATGTGAACAGGCCGGCTGAGCCTTGCCCACCTCGTGCGCTCCTGCAGTTTCCCTGCCTGGCCTCCCTGGACCTGGTTGGGAGCCCTTCGGGACCAGTTGCCTCATATAAACTGGGGCGATAGAGCAGAGAGCTCACAGTGCGCATGTAGCCAGATGGGACATCCAGGTGCTGGGCTAGGTGGGCAGAGAGGGTGACCCTTTCTGCTTTAGGGCCAGACACTTAAATTTGGCTTGGTGGGTAGAATGGGGATGGGCACCTGTTTTGCACTGGGGGAAACAGGCTCACACACAGGCTTGACCTGTGCAGAGTAGGACAGCCCCTGGCTGTTCCCCTGCTCTTCTGCCACCCTCAGAGGACAGACTGGAGGGAGAGGGAGGAGAGGCAGCCTGTCCGACACGGGAGAAGGCTGGTGCCAGACTCCCCTAACCCCAGGTAAAGGAGCCACCCCACCTTGTGCAGAGGGGTCTTGTGGGTTCCAGCTCTGCTAACGGTGGCCATGGCCGGCCAACCACTTGGGAGCTATTGAGCCCCTATCCCAAGAGGGCTGCCCTGCCATCAGTGGGAGTCGGGGGAGGAGAAGCCCCAGGGTTGGGGGCTGGACCAAAGGCCCGCTTGTTCTAGGGGGCATACAGACCTCTTCCACAGTCAGACCCAGAGTGCTCCAGGTCCCCTGGCCATCTCTGCCTTCAGGGCACTCCCACTCCTCTTATTTGAGCAACAGGTAGCACTGAGGCTGTGGCCAGCGAGGTGTCTGCCCCCACAGGGTCTACGGGCCAGAATCAGGGATGGCTGGTAGGTTTGGAGGCATCAGACCTACAGTGGTGCAGATAGAGAAACTGAGGCCTGGGCCCAAAGAGGGGCAGCTCATCCAGTCACCTGGGCCCGGTGGAACACCGGCCTTGCCCTCAATGCTGGATCTGTTCCAGTTCAAAGGGGTCTAAGATTTCATTTTGAGGAGGGGTGCTTGACCCAATAGGCCCTCTCCTCAGCTCCGATTGGCTGCCACTGGCCCAACAGAGCAAGAACCTTGACAGCAGAGCTGGTAAGCAGGGCTTGGGGTGAGTGCTGGGGTTGGCAGGGGGACGTGGGGTGGGGGTGCTGGGTGGTGCTGCACAGTAGAGCGGGGGAAGGGCTGTGTGGGCGGCCAGCCCCCTCCCGGGCGGGCGGCAGGGGGGAGGAGCACGAACAACTCCCTAAGGGGCAACTAACAGACCAATTAAGCTGCCAATAAAAAATTTAATCAAGTAATAATGCACCTTACTTTGTTTAATTAGTGTTCTGTCAAGTGAATGAATATTTAAGGCGCGGGCGGCAGGGCCAGCATCTGCCCAGCGGGCAAAGAGGCCGGGCCCACATTTCAACCATCCTGACAGTTCCGCACGCGGCACCGATCGCCTCCATCCGCCGCCCTCCGGGAGACCAGCTCTCCATCCTCATCCGTTGGCTCGCCCAGTCGCTCCCAGGAGCTGGGCCGGGCCCGTCCCTGTCCGGGCCTCAGTTTCCTCATCTGTAAAACAGGAGGCAGGACTCCGGGCGAATCCAGTGTTCCTCCCGGCCCTGAAATGACCTGGGGCTGATTTCCTTTCTGGACCCCGCCACGCTCGCAGGTTGAGAGCCGTGTGCCTGAGAGCGGTCCGGGTACTCTGGGAGGCTCTCCAGGAAAGGTGGTCTGGGGCAGGGCCTGGCCAGGCTTCTCTCGCGCCCCTCGCCATGCGTTCGTCCATTCACGCAGCAGCCTGGGGCTGTGCGCTGCGTCCAGCCAGGCGTGTGTCCTCCGAGTCTCCCACTCCACAGTCCCCAGGTCCCCGCGTCCCCGCGCCCAGCTTGCGCGCGGCCCTTAAGCCCCGGCCCGGCCCCCAGAGGTTATCTGCATATTCATGACCTCAGCGGGCATGCGCACCGCGGCCTCCCCCTCCCGACCCAGCGCGTTCCGCCGCGGCCACCGCCTCCTCCTGCACGGAAAGGG
The DNA here is from genome assembly GCA_004026905.1 of Hystrix cristata. Taxonomy (NCBI): domain Eukaryota; kingdom Metazoa; phylum Chordata; class Mammalia; order Rodentia; family Hystricidae; genus Hystrix; species Hystrix cristata. The sequence goes on along the minus strand of PVJO010002168.1, from coordinate 119,467 downwards.
CCCGGCGACTCCCCCTGCGCACAAGCCACCTGAGAGCCTCGCGCTGGAAGGACTTTGGTAATTATTTGTTTCAGTTGAGCTGTTTTCAGTCTAGGCTAGGCTGAGTCTTGTAATGAGTATGGATTTGCCAGTAAATAAGTCCCCCGCTTCTAACCCCTGTAATAAATGCATTTGGAGTAATCTGGCGATCACGCGGTGTAATTGCTGGCTGTCAGGGCAGATGGATGCTCCGCGCTGACTTTGCCGCTGTCCGCCCTTCCTGCACGCCGCTCCTCCGCCCCCGGCCGCGGCCTGGAGGTGCGCGCCCTCTGGAGGTGCGGGAAGCACGCGGGTCCCTCCGCGGCCGCCTGGGCTTTCCGAGTTCCCTGCCTCTGACCCCACAGTGCCCAGCACCAGGCCCCTGTTCAAAATGTAGGGTCCTTGGCATCATCCCTTACTGGTTGGATTGGATTATCTGTAACTGAGGCCCCGAATCTGCATTTTATTTTATTGCCGCGTTACTGGGGATTGAACCCAGGGCCTTCACGTTGCGCTACATCCCCAGGGTTTATTTATTTTCAAAATAGGGTCTCCATAAATCGCTAAATTGCTCAAGTTTGGACTGGAACTTGCAATCCTCCTGCCTCAGCCTCCCAGAGCACTGGGATTATAGGAGTGTTGCCAGCAGGCTCAGTTTTGCGAATCTGCATTTTAAAACATCTCTCTCTGGACCCAACTTAGGTAGTCAGGGCACATTTGGGAGCATCAAGTTCCAACTTTAATTCTCAACAGTAAATTAGAGGAGGATATAGCCCTATAGGTTATCCCTCTTCCTCAAGCCACAACACTTCTATTTTCTTCTGTTGACTACTTTCCCAAACAAATCCAGCTCTGTCCATGTCTGACTCTGCCTGGGCCTCTGCCTGGCTTGCTTTTGTCCCCGTCTCCCAGGAGTATGTCCGCTTGGCTATGTGCAAACGCCCCCTCCATGAAGCCTTCCAAGACTTCCCCAAACAGAGATTCTCGAAGTTGGACATCACAGCTATCTTTTTACGCAGGGGCCTGTCCTGCCACTCGGTGAGGACTGTCCCTGCTCTCCACTTCTAGCCTTGCACAGCACCTGGCACACAGCATTTGCTCAGGAAACATGAGGTGCATGAGTCCCTAAGTGCGTGATAAATCTGCCTTCCTCCCTCAGGGAGTCCTAGGTTTATGGGCTGGCTGGAGCTTGGGTCAGATCAAAGGTCCTAACAAATCTGGGGGGCATATCTCCCCACACCCTGGCACCAGCTGTGGGGAGGACCATCGGGCCATCTCAGCCAGCTCAGTCCTGCCTCCTCCTGCGCTCTGGCCCCAGCTGGAGTGAGTGAGGTGCAGGAAACAGCGGAGCAGGGTTGTGCTGGGTGCTGGGGACAAGCAGCAGGCAGGGGAGACCAGAGACGCTCTGCACCTCCACTCTCCAGTGAGGCTTTTCCAGGAACCTACATGTGAACATGCTTGGTGTGTGTCCCCGGAGGGAGAGCCCCAGCCATCCCAAAGCCAGCCCTGATGGCACTGCTCTGGGAGTGATGGGGACCCGCACAGCAGGGGCTGAGGCATAGCTCAGCCGGGCCACCTCTGCAATGCCCTTCCCAGCCCTACACACTGCACCCTGTCTGGCCCTTCTGGGCTCTGGCTTAAATCTCCATTTCTGGCTATGGGATTTAAGGAGGTAACCAAGGGAAAGTGCCTGGCCTGGTAACAGCATGGCATGAGGGCTCAACTCTAGTTGCCTCCAGACAGCAGTGAAAAAGCCGCCACATACTTGCCGAGGCACAGATGAAGGAGCCAGGTGAACTGTGGCTGTGTGTCTGTGGGCTTGTCCCTTAACCTCTCTGTGCCTCACTTTCCCATATGAACAATGTGGAGAGCAATCGTAGCACTCCTCCTAGGGTTGATACTGGCTAAATGAGGTAGGAGGTAAACTATCTAGAGGACTGCTGGGCACAAGAAGGTGCCAAGTGAAAATGGAGAAGTCAGACCTCACACCAGGGACACGGAGGAGACAAGGAGGAGTGGAGGAAACTTCCATTGACTTTGTGCCCTTCCTTCCTTCCTTCCTTCCTTCTATACTGGGGATTGAACCCAGAGTCTTCACAGTGAGTTTTATCCCTAGCCCTTTTTTTTTTTTTTTTTTTTTGTGGTGCCGGGGATCGAACTCAGGCCCTTGTGCTTGCAAGGCAAGCACTCTAATCACTAAGCTAAATCCCCAGCCCCTCCCTAGCCCTTTTTTAAAAAATCTTTTTTTTTAAACTTTGAGACGAGGTCTTGCTAAGTCAGTAAGTTGCCCAGGCGGGGCTTGAACTTGTCATCATCCTGTCTCAGCCTCCCCAGAATGCTGCGATGACACGGGTTTGCCACCATGGCCAGCTCTTATGCTTTTCTTGAGGGCTGAACAGGAGTTTGTCAGGGAATGGGGGAAAGACACCCCAGAAAGCCCGGTGCTGCCCAGCAACACCGCCCCCTCCATCCTTGCTCCTTGGAGATTATGTGGGAACCAAAGCAAAGGGGCAGAAAGGGAGTGGGGACACACCAGCGTGTGCTGATTCCTGCACCGCCACCCCCAGCCTCGGCTGGTCCTTGCCCGGCTGCCAGCCAGCAATCATGTTTAATAAAGGCCCCAAATTAGACAGCCGAACATGAGCACCTTCGGTCTAACAATGCAATTAGCACAGACAATGCCTCCCGCTTCCTCTGGGGCCCTGGAGAGGGTGGCAGAGGGCGGGGGACGAGTGGGCCCTCCCCAGCGAGCTGTGGAGAGGTTTGAAAAGGAACCGGTGATAGACTAAGAGGTGACAATGAATCGCATCCCAGTGACGGCTCCTCTGGTTGTCAGGCAGCCTCGGGGAGAGCGTGCATCTCTTCTGGATCGCTGCAGGCTGCTCGGCTTTGAACAGCAGCACCCACAGGGTCCAGGTCTTTCTGGAAAATCTCCGTCTCTCCAGGACCCTGTCTCTCCCTCTCTCTCACTCTGCATCTTCTCTCTCATCTTCTGAGGACAGATGCAGGCTGGGTTTGCATGAATAAAACATTAGTGATGGGGGAAAAAAATCCCAAACTGCACAGCCCAGGTTGGGGGACAAAAAGCAGCAGAGCCACAGTTCAGCCCTGTACATGCTAGTGGGCGGCATCCTGCCCAATGCCCGCTTGCTGGGGTGCCCAAGGCACTGTGGCCCAGATGGAAGGCTGAGTGGAATCGGCACTGGGCTGGGTCCCAGGGCTGCCGGGCACCGCTGAGCACCAGGCAGGCAGTCTCTGCTTTCTTGGCCCCAGGCCCCAGGCACTGCCCTGGCTGGGCTGTGGGCACATGCATGCGTGCCTGTGTAGATGCATGACATGACGTACCCCCTCCTGAGACCTGCTTGCTGCCTGACACTGGTCTGGCCCTATTAAAACTCAGAGCGCATCCTGACGGCAGGATGCAGAGCACCAGGCCTCTGGCAAGACCTTAACTGGCCAGGCTGAGGGAAGGGCTGTTCTGATCCTCCCCGTCCTCCCCAGTGGCCCCCAGCAGGCAGCCAGGCCTGGCAAAGGCTGGCACACAGGGGCTGCCAGACAGAACTTTGGGTGCTCAGAGGTCAAAAGCCTGGTGTCATAAGGACTTTGATCATTCATTCATTCATTCATTTGCTGAGGGCTTCTGCAGCCCACCTACGACATAACAGGCAGGGTGCCAGGCAGGAGGGACTCTGTGGTCAGCTAGACAGACCCAGGTTCTGCCCTCCACCCCCACCCTGGAGCACAGTCTAGGGGGAAAGCAGGCCAGACCCTGAGCAGTGACAGTGCTGGGGATGTGTGGGCTTTGTCAGGATGGGAGCCTTGGGAAGACTTCAGAGAGTGGGCTGGGCCTGGGGCTAGAGGAGAGGGGGAGGTGGCCAAGGCCAGAGGTTCAGTAAAATGAGCCTGGGTCAGACCGGAGAGGAGGTGCAGCCTGGAAGGGTGGGGGGAGTGTTCAGCACAGGAAGAGGTGAGGCCCCGAAGGCAGGCAGGATTGGGTAGGGGTGGCAGGCTTGCCTGCTGCACTTGCCAAAGGTTTTGTACTAATGTCATCATCATTGGTATGGGTGTTGGGGCTGGGACCCAGATCTTGTGCATGCTAAGCGGCTCTCCTGCTAAGGAGTATCACCAGCCTCTGCCTTGGAAGGTTTGAAGCCAGGTCCTGACACTGTCAGATCTGCCACTTATGAATTCTCTCTCCCCAAAACAGAACCCGTACCGAGGCCCCAGTGTGCCCAGCATAGTGTGTGTTCAGCCTGAGCCACAGAAGGCTCAAAAGACGAGAAAGGGTGCGGCCTGCATGGATGCGCAAAGGCGCCACACCCAGGCTTCACTCTAGCACTAAGTGCGTGTGGGGACCCTAGAGAAGCGCAGCCCACCCTCCCTCGGGCAGGCTTCCAGGAGAGGGGACCTTCGGGTGGGTCTTGATGGATGGATAGGGGCTTGCCAAGTGGTTATACAGTGTTTATGTTTCATCTGTTTGCCTGGTTTTTGTTTAGTTTGGTGCTGGGGATTGGACCCAGGCTAGTCTACCACTGAGCTACATCTCTAGTCCTTTTTACTTTGAGACAGGGTCCCACTAAGTTGCCCAGGCTGGCCTTGAACTTGTGATCCTTCTGACTCAGCCTCCTGAATAGCTGGGATTACAGGTGTGTGCCACCGAGAATGGGTCTATAAAAAGGCGTTTAAATAATCACTCTCCTTAGGAGATGTTTGCCTCCCATGTGGGAACATGATGTGAACCCCCATGTGTGAAGCTTTCCTGCTACCCCCAGGTGTCCCAAGTGCTCTGACCCACTGACTCCTAACATGGATCCTGTAAGAACCCCATTTTACAGAGGGGCAACCTGAGGCACAGAAACCATAAAAATAAATGGTTCATATCTGGAAGTACGGGACCAGGATTGAGCCCCAGAAGGTGGCTCTGTAGTACATGCCCTGACCTGTGCCCTGTCTTGTGTGCTGGACAGCCCCCAGCACCCTGACCCCACTCACATCAGAGGTTACCAGGTGACTGTCCCAGGTGTCCAGTGATTCTCAATGACCAGTGTCCTGATCCATTTGACAGGGTTGGGGAAAGTAAGGCTTGAAGGACAGGTAAACTGAGGCCAGACACAATGGGAGTGTTCCCATCTCCTGACAGGTGGGGGCCATGAAGGCAGGGCTCCCTGGAGATGCAGATGGGAGGAGGAGAGGTGGAGGCTTTGCTGAGCTTCGCAGGAGGGAGGTGGGGAGAGAGGTGGCCTCATTAGCAGGACTTGGCCTCCTCCCCCGTGCTCATCTCTCCTGGAGGATGGTGAGCGGGGAATCCATTATCGGGCAAAATAGCAGCTGCTGACGTGAAAATGAAATATAGATTCAATACCTGCGTCTTTCGGCTCACAAATCATGCCCCCGGCCCAGGTGATAGCCGGCTCAGACGCTCAGCTCAGATAACAGGAAGGAGGGCACAGTAGGGGACTGGGGACAGGCTTCACCCTCCAGCTCTCCAGCAGCTCTCTCTGGGGCTCGGGAACCCAGAGAGAGACCAGGGCCCAGGCTCAGCCTCCCTGGGCCCCCGAGGTGCCCGGGGCCTCCTGCACACACAGCTGGGGTCCTGGGAGCAGGGGGCTGCTGAGCTGCCCCCCACCCAGCGGCTCCCCACCTCCTACCCTTGGCCTGCGCCAACCTCCTGGCAGTACCAGTTTCCTTGCAGTCTGAGGCTGCAGCCCAGCCTGTGATCTGGGGGTGGCCCCCAGAGCTGCTTGTTTCCCTGGCTGCGGGGAGTGGTGCCACCCCCTCAAGTGCCTGCTTCCTGCTCTTGTGCATTGAGCCAGCGGTTCGCTCAACTTTTATGAGTGGGTTGGTGGGAGCTCATCCCCGTACAATGCACTCGGGGACCCTGACGACTAATTTAATTTAAAACAGCCTTGCAATAAAAGCTTAGGACGGAACACCGCCGAGTCTTGGGGGTTATTTAACAAATTGCCTCACAGATAAATACATTAAAATGATTCTCAAACCAGAGTCGTGCGAAGTTGAAGTAAAATTAAGAAAGTCGAATCAAAATGTAAATTAATGGCGTTGAGAGATAGCAGCGTTTGCATTGGCAGGAGTCATGCTTGGGGAATGTTGGCAGCATTTTGGCCTTCTGTTCTGGTGACGTGGCACCTCCACGCCGTGCCAGGGCCCCTTCCACTCAGGCAGCAGTAGCTTCCACCTTTGGGGACACTCACACCCACTCGCCATGGCAAGCCCAGGCCAGGGACCACGGTGACTCCATCTCTGTAAATCAGGGGTCCCCATGCACATCCCTCGCTAAGTGACAGCAGAATATAAGGGAGATTGAGCACGATAAGAGCTGGGTAGAGATTTGAGCCTGCCATTGTGTAAAGACCTAGGGGGACAGTGGTTATCTCTCTGTTGCACATTTACGCCAAATGAATCTTCCTACAGCCCCACCACGCTGGCAGCAGCATTCCCATTTGATTGACAAGTAAGCCAAGGCCAGGGAAGGAATGCAGGGGCAGCCCTGGCAGGACCCCACATGCCGAGGGCTTTGGCTTCTCCCTTCTCCAGCCTGCACCACAGGCCTGTCTCACCTCTCTGTGTGTCTGTCTTCGCCCACTATGGTCAGAGAAGCTGAGGCTGAGCTTGCTGCCAGCCTGGGTATCCAGATAATGGGTTCAGAAACCACTGCACCCCCTGCTTCTGTCCATGTGGACCCGAGCCCCTGAGCAGCCCTCCCACTGTGGCCAGGGTCAGCTCTGGCCCTTCTTTCTGCTGCCCCTTCCCCCCGCCCCCGTCTGCCTCCCCAGGGATGGAGTGGTCCTGGGGCAACAAGGTGCTTAATCTGCAGCCACACAACTGCCTTGTGGGCCGGTGCTGTGCTGATCAGCTGGAGAAAGGAGAGGGATCCCCAGGGAGCCGCGCAGGGCAGGGTGGGGCAGGAGATGGAGCCCGGGAGGCTGGAGGGTGAGGTTCAATGAGCACCCCTCCCGCAGGCAGCCTTCTGTTTGCCACAGGTAGAGCAGGAAGGCGGCTGCGCAAGTGGTGGTAGGGGGGCCGCGGTGGACGTTTTCACCTGGAACCACAATCCTATCTGACACCCGAGACAGCTCCGAACCTGCCTGGGAAGGTGCTGCCAGGCCTGACAGAGTCGCGGGCTGTCAGCTGGGGGGTGGGGGTGGGGGCGGGAGCCCACCCCCGCCCCGCAAGGCTAGGCTGATTCAAGGATGAGATGTACAGCTCTCACCCAAACCGCGAGGACTCTCAGGAAGACCCCGGGGCATGGAGCCAGACGCCTCCCCCGGTCTGACTCTGGGGTGAAGGGTAGCATGGCCTGGGCAGGGAGGTGAAGGTCTTTTCCACCCCAAATGCGGGCCAGCTGTGGTGGGGGCTGGGCTGCGATGAGTGACCCCACGGCTCCCGGGGCTGGGGGAAGGGTTCGCTTCTACTTCCCTGCAGGGCCACGCGCAGAGCAGAGGGCTCCTGCTGGGTTGGGGGTGGGGCGGGGCTGCCACCGCCTCACTTAACATTTCACCAGGAGACCTCTGCAAGCTGCGGGCTGCTGCCGACAATGCAACAGGCTTCTCGTTGACAGTCATTAAGTCTTTAGCAAATGGTTGAGGGAGAAAAAATAACCGTGATGAGGATTTATCTTGGGAGCCCATCCCAGACCTCAGCTGAGAAGGCACGCGCTGGCCTGCCCAGCCCCCTCCTCCGGCAGGATCAGTGTCCCTCAGCAGGAGGGCAGAGCAGGGAGTCGGGAGCTGGGGACGGAGGCGGCAAGAGGGCAAGGCAAGGACCGAGCTCCGCACCGATGCTCGTTGCGGCCGCTTGCTATTACTTTTTAAAAATTTTTTAAATTTTTTAATTTTTGGTGCTGGGGATCGAACTCAGGGCCTTGTGCTTGCGAGGCAAGCACTCTAACCACTGAGCTAAATCCCCAGCCCCGCTTGCTATTATTATTAGACCCCTTCCACAGATGGGGTAACTGAGGCACAGGCTCCTGTCTCATACTCTGGGTCACACGGCTGGTGGGTGACAGGTGAGGGAGTGCATCCCTGTAGAATCAAGTGGGGCCTCTGAGATGGCTGATAGGAGCCCTGCCATCCTCCAAGCGGAGAGGGTGAGGCCAGGCAGCCCTAGGGGAGGAACTGGGCTTCCTGGGGTCCCTGGGGCCCTGGGAGCAGTCGGGAGGGATTCAGTGCCTCCTGGCTTCCCAGCGGTCTCGTCTCTAGCAAGATCGAGCCGGAATCGCCGCCCCAGCGGGGCCTCGGTGGGAGGGAGCGCGCGCGTGTGAAGGAGTGTTTGGAAAACTATAAAATGCCAAACAAACCGGAGGCTGGCAGGAAGCATTTCTGACCCTCCTCGCAGGCAGGCTGAGGATGGCCAGGCCTCCCTAGAGCACCGCCTGCCCTGCCATGCCGGGTGCAAATCAGGTGGGATCCCGCCCCGCCCGGCCCCCACGACCTCCCCCCCCCGCCCCGGAGGAGAAAGCGCTGTAACTAACCGGTGTGTGCTGGGGCCTCAGGGGCCTCCCTGCCGATCGGGGCAGATTTAACAGGACTTTGAAAAATAAAAAAGGTAAAACAGCAAAACCGCTGCCCGCTCCTCCCGCTGCAATAAAAATGGATTTATTTGTTCGTGGAATGAAATTTAATAACTTTGGAGGGAGATGAGGCGTGAACAATAATAGTTTTTTGCTCTTTCTCTTTTTGGAGGGGGGAAGCGAGGTGTGGGGCCCTTCTGGGACAGCTGGGGAAGGGGTGCTCGGGACCAAATCCTCCCGCGGAGGGATAAGTACGGGGAGGAGCAGCTGTCTCCACTCCCTCCACCGGGCTGCCGTTCTGCCCTCGTGGGAATTCCCTTCGACCCTCAGCTTCCTCCAGAAAGACCTCCTCCAAGGCTCCCCTGGCACCCAGCTGGGGGCAGCCTTCCCCCTCCCCTGAGCCGGTCCAGCCTCAGCCCAGGCCTTTTCCATGCAGCACAGGGCTGTGTGGGATGCTAGGGTGCTCCTAGATTCCAACTGGGATCTAAGACCCGGGGTCCAGCCCAAAGCAGCTCTGAGATGAATCCCAGAAGATTCTTTGGCAATGTTTGTTGAATGAATTAGAGAAAATCATGGCTGGAGACCCACTGTCTACCTTCTCCCTACCTAGGCAGAATCAACGCTGGGACTGGGTTGAGGCCAAAGAGAATATCCCTTAGGTAGACTACCAGGAACAGCTCGGGGGTAACCTAGACAGGAGGACTGCTGTAGGCAGGGGGTGCCCCATACCCCAAAAACTACTGCTCTTTCAGCTACAGGTTGTCATCTCTCCTCTCTGGGCCTCAGTTTCCCCACTGAGAGGTAGATGTCACAGAATCTCCCAGCCTGGTGGTTGCAGAGTCCTCTGCCAAGTAGGAGGGCTCAGGGTCAGCCAGGGTCAGGTGTGGCCACTGACTAACCCATCCCATCCTCCTCGGGACTGTACAACCCAGAGAATGTGGAGGATGTGTCTCTAGGAGGCCAGGAGTTGAGACCTGTCCAGGCCAGGCTGGGGTCAGGGACTCCTGGTGGCAAGAGTCCTGGAAGGGGCCTCAAGGAGACACCAGATCTGCCTGGTGCCTGTTCCAGGTCCCAGCTCCACAGCCTGGAGAGGCCTGAGCTGCTGAAGGGGCCAGGAGGCTCTGAAGCTGCTTGGCCGGTCGATAGCAAAACAAACGCACTATTGACTGCGCAGTGCACTAAATCCTCCCGGCAGACAAGATGATGTGAGCCCGAATCGAATCGACTGCTGAACTCATAACGGCCTGGCCAGGCCTGCCCGGGCAGCGGGGCGGGAGTGCGGAGCTGCCTCTGAACTGGGTGGTGGGGGCCGGTGCCCTGGGTGCTGGCCCTGCACCCATCCCCCAGGTTGGGCGCGGGAGTCAGGTCAAGGAGCGCAGTGTGCAGTGTGGGGGCTGCCTTGGAGCGAGGCTGCAGGAAGGCGGGAGTCCTGGGAGTTAAAATTAGGTCTAGCAGACCCAGTCTTCAAAAAAAAAAAAAAATTAAAATAATTGCATAACATTAGATAAATACCAAAAAATACATGTGGTATCTGTAAGTCATGAAGCATAATGATAAACCAAACACTGAACTTGCTGGGCAAATGAACCCCAGAGGTTAAGCTGAGGAAAGCTGTATCCCACCATCCTGCCGAGTGGCCCTTCTTCACAACCCTGTGTCATCAGATGGGTATAGTGAAGTGCCCCCCCCTTCCCATGCCCTGGTGACAGGGCTGCTCTGCAATGAAATGAGTTAAGACCTGCAGAGTGCCAGGCCTGTGGTCAGAGGCAACTGCTCTGGGCATGTGTGGCTCCTGTGTCCCTTGGTCTGTGTTGCTGTTCCAACCTGAGTATGGCTTTGGGGTGGGGGGTCTGTCAGCCCAACACAGCAGCCCTGCACACCTCAGTGTGGGCTGAGGGTGTGACCCTCCCCAGAGTGGAGGCCTGAATCTGCTCCAACTGCCCCTGGATCTGCTCCAGCTGCCCCATTTTATAAAGGGTCCTGTGCCCCAGAGAGGGGTCAGGATTGGCCCATTGGCTGGGCTCCTGGACAGGAGCCTGTGGGGGACCAGAGATCACCACCACAGGGTTCTGAGTGCCTTGGGGCACCAAGCATAGACCCCTAGGGCTGCCTGCCCCTGCGTCAGTGTACCACCTCATCCAGCCATCATTTATTCACAGACACTTCTTGGAGATCTGCTGTGTGCTGATGGCGCTCTGGCTTATTCAGCGGCTGTCACCCAGACTTCCAAACCCCACATCCCTGGGCCTGGGGTCCAAGAGTTCTCTGAACCTCACTGGCCACTTTCTGGGTCCCCCCTGGGTACACCACTCACCTGCCCTGAGCCTCACTTTGGCCTTCATAAAACAGAACGAAACTGGAGGTTTTTGGAAGGATTAACTGAGGTCGTACGTGGCTCTTATTAATTAACTTATTAATTCACCATTAGTGCCAGTTGCCTGCCGTGCAGCGGCTGCCTGCCCTGGCCCAGGTACAGGAGGCGCGGGCCAGGGCCAGCGTGCTAGGCACACATCTGCTCCGGGTGGGAGCCGTGCGGTCTGGCGCGTCAGATGGTGTGAGTACGTGTGTACACGTGGCTTCGCACCTCCCAAACACACTGCAGGGAGCGAAAGCTGGGCCTCGGAGGGGAAACACTGCATGAAGAATGGAAAGCAGTACCATGTCCAGGTCCAGGGAGGGCCGGGCCCTTAGTCCCCAGCCCCTGCAGGGCCAGAGTTGCAGTGGGGACCTGGGTTTGGCCAGGCCACTTCTGGGCTTTGGGCTGCAGGACTGGCTGGGCTGGGGGTGGCACTGGAGCCCTGGTGCGGGCGTACCCTGGAGGGCCAGGCAAGGGGGGAGGGGGTCTGGCAGCCCTCCACATCCCGCAGTGTGCCCACAGCAGGTCGGGGGGATATGGGTGGGAGAATGCCCCTCCCCACTCCTGCCCTGCCTCCCCTGAAGGAAGAGTCACCTAGAATGTCACAAGTAGACATTCGGAGGCTGGCCCAGGGCAGTGATCTCCTTTTATGGAGGGGAAGCTGAGGCACAGAGAAAGGAAGGGCTTTCCCAGAATCTTCTTCATGGGGTCCTTTGCCTCTGTCTACCAGGGAGTGCGGCTTATGAGGGAGATTACTCCACCTTTTCTATTTGCTGAGCTCCTAGGCAACCTTCAAGGCCCCACCCAGCTCTGGGAGAGTTTTCCTGACCTCTGCCCTGTCACCCCTGACAAGGGCTTCCTGTGCTGAGAAGTGTGCCCCACCCACAGACTCTCAGAACAATGCTGGCAGGGAGGACCTGTCACATTATAGATGAAGAAAGGCACTCAGACAGGTTGAGTTTCTGGGCCAAGGACACAGAGAAGTAAGGAGTGGGGAAGCAGTCCCCATGTCTCCCCTGTGCCCTTGGCCTGTCTCCTATCGCTGATCTGGGCTCTCCTCCAGGGCCCTCTTCCCAGACCCCGCAGCATATCCTGGTCATCAGACCCGTTTTCCCCATGAGCAGGGCACCATTAAAGTGCCTCCCCTGGCTGGTGTCCTGGAGCCCCAGGCTCCACTTATCAGGAACAGGTTATTGAATGGAGTCACTCACGAGTGCCCAGCCTCAGGTGGCCGACTGTGCCACCCTGGTGATCCTGGGCTCACTGCAGGGCACTGAGCCTCCCTTTCCATCAAGGAGCCTCTTGACCAGTCACGGAGATGCCACCAGGGCCAAGGAGGCCACTTCCTGTCAAATCAGGGACAGACCCCTTTCCCCAGGGGTGCAAAGGGACGTCCGGGGATCCCAGACTCCAGCCTAGCAGTGTGCAGGACAGAGGCGGCTGTGGGGACAGGACAGGAGGGCTTGGCCCTGGGGCAGGCTTGGGCTCCAACGCTCCACCTTGTCCTCTGTAGTCCTCTTGTTCCCCTCAGGGGCAATGAGATGTGAGTCTGATGTGCAGGGCAGTGGTACAGGTCTGAGGCCGGGAGACTGGGGAGGCCTGGTTACACACGCTGGCAGCACCTGCCCTGGGGGACCTGGGCCATGTTGAGACAGGCTGGGACCTGCCTGGTCAGTACCCCCATGACTGTCTATCACCCTCTTATGATGGAGCTGCTGAACTCCTACCCATCCATGAAGGCCTCACTCAGGAGGAATTTAGGGCTCTGGGTCTAACCCGGTCCCTTGACACTTGACATGCATCCTTTCTTTTGGTCCTCATCACAGTCTGTTATTGTTCCCATTTTACAGATGGGGATGTGAGGCCCAGAGAGGCTAGGTAATTTACCTCAAGATACCCAGCAAACAGGTGGCAGAGCCCCAGACAGGCTCACACCAAGGGTAGAGAGGGAGGGAGGGGCATTATCTGGCCCCACTCCCCTCCTCCACTAGGTGGCCGGACTCTGGTTCTAGGTCATCCTAATGTGAGTGACAACCTGCATAGCTCTGAAGGTGGACAGGGGACTCCAGTCTGCTAGAGGGGAACGGCCCAGGGGTCCACTCCCCTTCGCTCTCTACTCCCCTTCCTGTGGCCTTCTGCCCACTCATCCTGCAGCCAGACACAGCTCCCTGAAATGCAGTCAGACCCTGCCCAGGTCACACAGCAGGGAAGGAGTGGACCCCCCCCCCAAGGCCCCTGTGCCCTGCCTGTTCACTCACCCTCACCAGACCCCGAGACCCCACGATCCTCACCTCCCGGCACGCTGTGTGCTGACTGGGGTGTAGCAGCCCATTACTCCTTCATAATCTCCACTGCCTAGACCTGGCCTGGCACCTGACATGAAGCTGAATGAATGAGTGAATGAATGAGTGAACGGATGAGCGATGCTAGCCCTGGGGAGCTGGAGACTCAGTCACTGCTCAAGCTCTCAGCTGGCAGCAGCTCAGATAACTCTCACAACAGCCTCATTTGGTGGATGCTGTTATTATCTCTCTCCTCCAGAGGAGGAAGCTGAGGCACAGGGAGGGAGGCGAAAACTGCAAAGACCACACAGCACAGGAGGTCGACCCAATGTCTGTAGGAGCTGGAGGTCTGACCTGGGCAGACACTGAGATGGCCATACAGCTTATGGCACCCAATGGAGGATGTGACAACTGCTCCAGAGGTGGGGTGGGACAGTGCAGCTGGGGTGTGGCAAACCTGTTGTCCAGCCCTCTGTAGCAGTGGGACCGGATGGAGGTGGAGAGAGACTTGCTCCAAGGAAGCGGAGTTGCCAGATTTAGCAAATAAAAATACCAGATGCCCAATCAAATTTGAATTTCAGATAAACAACCATTTTTGTAGTACATCTCATGCAATATTTGGGACATATTTACACTAAAAATTATTTGTGGTTTGCCTGAAAGACACACTTTAGTGGATTCCTTTATTTCATCTGGCAACCCTCCAATGAGAGGGTAGAAAGGACCCCAGGAGGTGAGAGCCAAGTTGTGATATGAGATTACATTCAGGGAAACTGAGGACCAGAGCAGGCAGGGGCTTGTTACTGGCACAGCTGAGGAGGCCCAGGCTCTGGACCCATTTCCCTGCTCAGGCCCAGGCCGGGTGCCCCTTCTCTGCCCCAGCCCACTGCAGCCCCACCCTGCCCCTCGCCTCCTTTGCTCCTGGCTGTCACTCTGCTCAGGCTAAGACTTTCTCACGTGGAAGGGATCTGCATGGAGTGAATTTTCACAGCTGGGTTATCACCTCCTAAAAATAGGGCTGAGTGATGGATGGGAGCTGTCGCCAGGGCCTGGAGCCGTGTTAATTGGGTGGGAGGGAAAGAGGGGGATGGTGGAGGGTGGGGGTCCACCGACCCCAACCCAGGGCCCTCCAGCCCCAGAGGGCCTGAACCCCTTCTTATTGGCAGGTCACACTATGCTTATCCCCGAGGTCTTCAGAGCTGGGTCTAAGCCTCCCAGGGAGACGGCTGGGCAGACACCAGCTATGAAGACCAGACTATGACTCATCTGCCCACCAGGTGCCCCTGCTGGGCAGCTGGAAATGTCCACATCTGGACAGGGGAGCCCAGCATCCTTTCAGGCCGTGCCTCTGGGAGAGATGTCTAAGAATGGGAAGACCCTGTCACAGGGCTGCCCTGCCCTCTGTTGCTCTCCAGCTGGGCCCATTCTCAGATGTGAGCTTTTTAAAATTTTTTCCCCAGTTTCTTTGTTTTTAAAGACCTATCAGCCTGAAAAAAAAAAAAAAAAAGACCTATCAGCCTGGCCTCAGGATCCAGGTGCTGATGGGTATTTGTGGAGACAAGAGACAGATCTGGGCTTCCGGCTCTTCGTGGGAGGGGTGTGTACAGGTGTGTGGCTCCCTCCCTCCCGGTACTGACACACACGGATCCAGCCTGCACTGCCTGACTCAGACACACAGTCACACAGCGATGGACACATGCAGACAGACACACCAGTAGACACACACACAGACACAGTCATGATGGACACTAGCACATACGCAGGCTCTAGGTACCGTGTAGGTACTAAGATTCAAGAGGCCAGGCCCCAATGTGTACGTGTAGACCCTTGTACCCTTGGGCCTGTGGCCTGAAGCCAATGAGCCGGGATGGGCGGCATGCAGCCTGGCCGCCTTCCCCCAGCCCTGTCCCCCACTGGGGTCCCAGCCTGGGCATCGGGGAGCAGGGAGGTGCGAGGGCTCTGAATGGCTTTCCCCTTCCACACACTCTGTGTGTACCTGCCTGGTGGGTGCCGGGGACAGTGCTCTCTTCCTCCTCCCTCCCACCTCTTCTCTGGCCTATGGACCACACTCGGCTGGGCCAGCTGCATGGTTGCTCTTGGGCTGAGGCGCTGCGGAATTACAATATTAAATGCGGCTGCACCGACACACAGCCTCAATCCAATTATGCCAGGAAACAAGAGGAGCCGCTTAGGCTAATCTGATTATTCCCCCCCCCAGCCTCCTCTCACAGCCATGCAGGGATGCCCAGGAGGGGCGCTGACTGGGTGGGCAGCGACCTGAGCATGGCCTGCGCCCCAGCGGGTCTGCCGGCAGCCTCCCCTGGGTGGCTACCACTTCATTCTTCAGTATTTATCCACCTGTGCTTCAACTTGGAGGTGCCCAGCTGTGTGGAGGGGGCCAGTGAAGGGGAGCCACGGAACATGGGGGGCTGTGTGAAGAGGTGACACTGGGGCACAGGCCAGTGGAGGGCACAGGCCACTGGCCACAAGGCTGTCTCAGAGGAGACGGCACACACTGAGAGTGGGAGGGATGTGGCAGCTCTGGAACTTAATGGAAGAAGCGGTGTGCTGGAGGGGTGAGGCCTGGGGACCCTGGCCGAGAGCTGGGTTTGCCCTCAGGGCAGAGCTGTGACCCCATTTTGGCTTCCAGAGGCTCCATGGACAGATGGGGGGCAGGTTGGATCCTTTGGTCCCCAGGCCATTGCCTGCCCAGAATAGAAGCCACCAGTGCACTGGGAGCCTTGTGGGTCCCAGAGGCCCTCTAGCCTTTGTGCCTCCTATGACTGGGCCTGGGCGCCCCTGAGAATCAGACCAGCAGGGTCTGTAGTTAGCGGCGGAGGGATGGGGGGAGGACACACACACAGACTGGAGCTAGAGACTGCAGGAAGGCGAGAATCCCTGGGAGGGGCGTGTGCAGGGGGCGGCAGGTACTGGACCCAAGATAGGAGGGGGGTGACAGGAGTGAGCCAGGCCAGTGGAGGAGGGAGGTGGGCGGGGTTCCAACAGTGGGGACTGCAAGTGCAAAGCCTGAGCAGTGACAGACTGTGGCTGAGACCCCTGGAGGAGAGGGCGGGGCTGGGGACAGGCAGGACTGGGCAGTGGGCACAGGGAAGGGGCTGTACTCAGGGATGCAGAGTGCAAGTGATGAGGGAGAGAAGGGCACTTCCATCTACAGGTATAGCCAGGCGTGAGGACCACTAGGCCTGACGAAGGAGCAATAGGGAGCCAGTGAAAGTACTTGAGTGAGGGAGCCACAAGATCAAAGTTTGTCTTCAATCAGGGTTGCATCATGGGAAGATTTAAACTGACCCAAGTCCAAGTCTCAGCTGTGTTATTTGTTCAGCTTAAACCTTGAGCAAGTTCCTTCTCCTCTCTGAGCCTGGGATTACTTTTCTTTATAAGCTTGGTTCAAATTTATTTTTAAAATTTGAGGTACACAGTCAACCCTCAGGAGATTGATTCTAGGAACTCCTCCAGCACCAAAATTTGCAGATGCTTGTCCTTTATATTTGCATATAACCTACGCACATCCTGCTGTATACTTAAACCATCTCTAGATTACTTGTAATACTAATAAAATGTAAATGCTATGTAAATAGTTGCTAGCCTGTATTGTTTAGGGAATGACAAGGAAGAAAGTCTGTGTTTGTTTGATACAGAGGTGATTCCTCCCCCAGATATTTTTGATTCATAGTTGGTTGACTCCTTGGATACAAAACCTGTGGGTACTGAGGGCCAGCAGTCTCTCACATGCCATACAATTCACCCTTTCAAAGTTCAGAACTCAGTGGTTCCTTTTCACATTCACCAGCTTGTACGTCACGATTCTAGAATATCTTCATCACCCCCAAAAGAAGCCCCTGGTTCGACATCCGAAAAATGCAGGTGAAAATACGCACTGGAGTCTGAGGAAGGTGGTGAGGGTTGATGGAAGACCCCTTCCCGTATCATGCTTCACCCCTGAGGTACAAAAATGCACCCCTCTCCCACTTGCTTTCCTCACTCGACATGCTGAGCTGCTCTGCCCAACACCCCACTACGAAGACCTATACTGCGGGGAGACAGGGAGCAGGAGACAACATGGGAGGCCTGCAGGCATGCTGGATCCCTTTTACAGCCAGGTGCTGCTCCGAGTAGAGGGTGTGGCCCCGGGGTTAGGCCATGGGAGGACCTGTGGAGCAGGATGAAGCCACCAGGAGTGGCATCGCTGGTCATCCCTAGGCAGCCTGCAGGGCAGTTTCTGCACTGAGGACTCAGGCTAAGGGGAGATTTCAGGGAGACCCCCCCAACCTCTCCTGAAGGCTGCGCACTCTCACAATTAAGAGACATTATCCTCTGCCATCTTTCCTGCAAAAGGTGACCCTTCTTAATTATTTAAAAGTTAATTAGCATTAATTAGTGTATCCTGAGTGGTCCAGATGTTGGGCAGAGTCAGGTACATCACACGCTGACCTGGGAGCCTGCCCCAGTCATGACCCACGTGCTGTCCCAGGACTGGCAGAGTGCCAGTGGTGGCCCAGGACTGCCCCCGGCCCTCTGAGGGGCTCTGCCTGGTACCGTGGCGCGTGGGCACTGGTGTAACCTTCAGGACCACTCACTCCATGACGTCCTCGGAGCCAGTGACCCTGGGCACAGGCCGAGGAGGGAGGTACAGGTGAGTGAAGACCCTGCAAGCGTGTAGATAGTCGGGTGTTCACTTGGCGTCCCATTAACGCTTTTCCACTTGAACTGAGCAGATAAGGGTGTGGGGGAGACTGTTCCTACCGGAAGAGCAGCTACACAGCACCCCAACCTCAAAGTCCCCAGCCAAGCTGCCTCCGGGAGCCTCCCACAGCCAAGGAGAGGTGCGGGCTCCATCCTCCCAGTGTACAGACAGGAAGACTAAGGCCGTGGTGCTGGGTGCTCAGTGACTGAGCCAGGGCTGGGCTGTCTCCTACACCCCACTGGGCTCCTAGGCTCTCGAGTGACACTTTCCACCTGCCACCTTCTACATGGACGTGGTCCCCGCAGTTCTGTCAATAAATCAGCCATTTGTGGAGTAAGCACCAGCTCCCGTGACGGACTGAAGTGTGTGAGCTGCCCAGTCCTAGGCGGGGTGTAAGGCATGGGCAAGGACGAGTGGGGCTCTGTGCCTCTCCCAGGTCCTCCTGGTTGCCAGCCCTGGAGCCCCCCCCCCACCCTGGCAGGGTGGCCTGACCAGGGTCGGGCCCATAGACACTGTCGAACGCTGGCCTCAGCACTGGGCCCCTTGTGTGTGCGGCCTGGGGCGGCTGCACCCTGCAGATCGGAGGGAATCCTGCCTCCTGTTCAGCACCAGGAGGGTGCTGTGAGGGCAGAATGATTTGAGGAGGCCAGGAGCCTGGCTGGAACAACTGTTGGCTGGGAGGAAGCCAGAGTGGGAGCCCTAAGCAATTGACCACTTTGCAGGCAGCCTGGGAACACCCTCTGGAGGAGGTGGAGTTAGGGGTTTGGGGGCCTCAGGGGCTGGGCTGAGACACAGGTCTCGGAGGGTTAAACAGAGTGGGGGCTAGACTGGTCAGAGCTAAGGGCTGAAGTAGGGTGCAGACTTGGGGTGAGGCTGTGGGGCCCCTCTGAGAGCTGGCACAGGTGGGTGAGTGGGAACCTCAGACCTCTGCCCTTTTCCATCCTACGGGCTTAGGAAGAGGAAGGTGGGGTGTTGGTATCACCCATAGGGTTCCCCTCCCAGAGGACTCTGGGGGATTCCTGGACTTGGCATTTGGGACCAGTTTGACTCCGAGAGGCCATCGTGCTGCCTGCCCCAGACCTACTGCCCTTAACTCTGATTTCCCCTCAGTTTAGATGATACCGGATGCAGGACTGTGCCTCCTGTGCCCCAGCCTCCTGCCTGCCCTCTGGCCCTGACTCCTTCCTCTGCCTGTCAATCATGTGACCACCACGTGCTGTTTGCACCTGTTGCATGCCTAGTACCTGCTTAGCCCTTCCTGCATTTTCTCATTTCATTCCACCACCCAGCCACAGGGTGGGGGCCATCAGTCCCATTTTACAGGTGAGAAAACTGAGGTGCAAAGAGTTGTGGAGACTCCCCAGTTGGAAAATCTAAGCAACAGGACCTGGGCCCCAGCCTGTCTACTTTGCATGCCTGGGTTCCCCCCACCTCCCTCTCCTGATCCTCTTGTATTATGTTGTATTTCTGTAAGCTGCCACAAATCCTCCAGAGAACGAGCTGGGAATAAATAAATAAGTACATAAGTAAATAATGAGAGGCTGCAGTGAGACGCCAACACTGGGTCAGTGCGGGGACTGGTGTCCACTCAGAGTGGGAGGCAGCATGGATGGGACTCGCTCCAGGCCTTCTACGGGGTGGGGGTGGGGTGTCATGGTATCCCAGCCAGACACCCAAAGCCAGGGGTGGGTCACAGGGGCCTGAGCTGGCACGGGGTGATGCTGTGGGGGTGCAGGTGGGTGTGGCCCCCATGGCAGCTCCTCATCACACAGCTAGCTTCTCTAGGAAAGGAGGGGAGACCCTAATCCTCCCGTCACAATGCAAATCCGTTGACACCATCATCCCTGCACCACCATGACCATGCAGAGGATTAGCGCCGTGCTTGCCAGGACAGCTGGGTCCCCTGGCAGGAAGACAAAGGGCCCTCCGGTCCTGATGGGAACAGAGTGTGCAAATGGCGGGCACAGTGAGGGGGTTCAGTCCAGGTTCTCAGGTACCAAGGGGGTCTGAAGGAGGGACCCCGGATTTCTTGGGGTGACTACAGGGTAAGAGGCCACCAAGGAGGCAGTGCTGGTCTCCGCTGGCCCCTCAACCTGCCGTGGGTGGAGTGGAGCCCTAACTGCATGGCTGGAGAGTCACTGGGCCCAGGCCCAGCTTCTGCTGGTCCCCCAGGAGATGAGGCCAGGGGTGAGACAAGGCAGGCCATGGCCTGGCCCCATCCTGCACTTGTGTGTGTTTGTGCAAATGGAGGTGGATGCTGGCATTCTGTGCATATATGGGGCACATGCGCCTCCTCTCCCCCGCCCCCCCAGCCTAGGGCAGAGCAGCCACCGGGACACAGCCTCTGAGGTGACACGGCTATTTCTGGGCCTGAATCCCTGCCGGCAGCAGCACGAGTGTGTACGAGTGTGTGTGTGTGTGTGTGTGTGCGCGCGCGCGTGTGCATGCACATGCACACACGTGTAAGGTGGTGAGCAAGTGAGCTGCCCCTCTAAGACCCTCCGCTGTGGGCAGAGCTATGGAAGCGGCCCAGATGCAGTCTGCAGTCAGTGGAGCTGGACTTAGCCGTCCTTGCTAGAG
Source organism: Hystrix cristata (assembly GCA_004026905.1). Taxonomy (NCBI): domain Eukaryota; kingdom Metazoa; phylum Chordata; class Mammalia; order Rodentia; family Hystricidae; genus Hystrix; species Hystrix cristata. Next base: position 98,996 of record PVJO010002168.1, on the reverse strand, counting down.
GCCTGGGGTAGTCTCCTCCCTCTCTGAGCCTCACTTTCCTCATCTGTAAAATGGGTGGGCATTGCTGGCTTGGCACCTAGGTGGCACCCAACACACCAGGGGATGAGAACAGTGTGCTCAGGCAGGGGACAGCCAGGAGGGAACAGGGTGTACATGCTTTGGCCCCCATACCCCATGCTTCAGGGACCCCAGGACTGTTCCTCATCCCACGAGCCTTGGACTGAGTGGACTAAAAGCTGTACCCTGTGCCCAGAGAGGGAGGCCCCGGCCCTGACAGGACACAGGACTACAGGGCTTTTCAGGAACTGGGGTGTGTAGCTCACAGCGTGCCCTAACTCATGCTGCCCTGACAGTGAGGGCTTCTGTTTACCCAGGGGGCACGGTTCCACATATCATGTCATCTAATAAGAATTGGGCCTGTTGTCCCCATTTCATGGATGAGAAGATGGAGGCTCAGAGGCTCCCTCACTTTCTCAAGTACCCCCTGCCCCATGTCTGAGAGGTTCAAGCCCCAGCTGTGAGTCTCTGGGGAAGACTGGGGGTTCTGAGCAGAAGATGGGACCAAGGGCAGCTGGAAGGAGCACCTGAGTGGATGCACAGGGTGCTCAGGGCTGTGTGGGGCTCCTCTAGCAAGCCGAGCCCAGAGGCCCCAGGGGAAGCCATTCCCGCCCAAAGCCGATCCTGTCCTGTTCAATTTCAAACTGAAGTGCAAACAAGCCTCAGCGCCTCCTGCGCCTGCCCCAAATCCAATTGGCACTCTGATTTCTCTGGGGCGGCGGGCGGCCTTCCGGGGAGGAAGGGGGAGGCTGGCACAGGGGGAGGGGAGCCGGCAGGGATGAGGCCATTTGTCTGGGGCAGCCAGCTCGGCTGGCCGGGATCTTCCACCCAAATTAAATTTTAACACAGCTCATAAATCTTCCTCCAGGTCCATCCCCGCTGGGTCCATGGCTCGCTGCAGCATGGGCCAGTGCAGGGCAGCCTTGTCCCTTTGCCCATGTGGCTGCTGGGCAGCCTGGCCAGCCTGCTTGGGGAGCCGGATAGTGGCCCACAGACAGCCCCACAAGCTGTGGACCACGGGGCGCTGGCAAAGGGCCCAGGTTGGTTGCCAAGGGTGGAGGCTTGGTGTTGTCAACTGGGTCCCTGAGGTCTGCGGATGAGTCTAGGTTCAAATCCCAGCTCTGCCTCCCCGCCAGCTTAGGTCTGTTCCTAACTTCTCCAAGCCTCGGTGTCCTCTACTGTGTAGTGAGAGAGGAGCAGGATTCCCAGAGGGATGCAGGGAGGAGTGAGAGAGATGATGCTGAGAAAGTTCTGAGGGCGAGGACAGGGCTCTGCTCAGCGGACTCACCCCTTCAGAAGTGGTGGTCCCATCACAGTAGCCTCAGGGTGAAGTCCAGACTCTTCACCACTGACCTGTCCCCACTCTGGGCTTCCCTTCAAACTCCATAAAGGCAGCCTTCCTCCTACCCTAGGGCCTTTGCACATGCTACTGGTCACCATTAGGGATGCTTTTTTTCCTGTACTGGGGATGGTGGCAGGAGGAGCCCCACAGGCCCTTCCTCACCCTGTCCTCACTCCTCAATGGTGATGTACAGTGTGGGAGGCTACAGAAGCCTTTCCGGGCAGGGAGACGACTCTTCCTTCCCCTACCCCCATCTCCTAGCATCTTCTAACTTGGGGCATCTGGCTGCCCTAGACCTGTTCCCTGCCCCTTCATGACTGCAGCCCTGCCCATGGGCCCATCCATTCCACCAGTCTCTCTCCACACCATGCGCAGCCAGCTGGTGACCACCAGTGATCTACGCCCCCAAATGTGTTTGTCCTCTGCCAGCGGCACACAATTAACATCCCCACCGGTAAATGGTGCGGGGCCATATTTCACCCACACCCACACGCAAACCACAGAGGCATTAAAATAAATGATGGCGCAGTTAAGTAAGGCTGGATTTGCGGGTCTGGCAGAGGCGCACCTGTGCACGCCCCATGGGCCACCCTCGTGCTCCCTGGCGGCTGCGGTACCACCTCCATGCTGGAACAGGCCTCTGCAGGGCTGCCTGCCTGTCACCTCCCGCCTGGCCAGCCCCAACCCCAGGCCAGTGGCCTATAACCCAGACCCTGTTTCTAGGAACCAGAAGAGGCAGGTAGAACAGGCCACATCGGGCTGGAAACCAGGTCCTGGGCTAGGTGGTGGGCAGCGTCCTCCCCTCTGAGACCCATGGAAAGAACACAGCTGGTGCCAGTGTCCTGCCAGCCTGGCCTGGGCTCCTGAGAGGTTGGCCCGGCCCACAGCCCAGCCGGGAGGGACAGGGGATGGGAAGGGCAGCGCCCCCATCCAGTGATGGAGGAAGACAGAGGCCTGATTGTGTCAGGAGGAATCTGGGACTCCTTGGCCGTTTGAGGGCTCTTCAGGGCTGGCCCAAGGGCAGGGGAAGGCTATGACCTAGCCCAGGTCACCCAGCCCAGGGTTGTGCAGAAACCCCCACCCTGGGTGGGAGGTGGGGACAGGTGGCCCATTAGTGTGACTCCATCATTTTCTACCTCTCTCATAGTCACTTGGCTTCCTGTGGGTCTCATGTCACCACCCCAGGGACTCTGTTACTCAGTATGTGTTTGGCAAAAATAAAGTTGAGCCTGGGGATGCAGAGCAGCCTGGCGCCTCCAGGCCAGCCAGTGAAAGTCGCTGCCTCCCCTGGGGAGCCGTAGCCAGGAGATGGTGGGGACTGTGCGTCACCAGGCAGTCCGGGGACAGATGAAAGGACTTGAGGGCAGAGAGCTCAGGCACCACTGTCCTGGGAGCCTTGGCCACCCCCAGCCTTCCCCCACCACCCAGCAGGACTGTTAGCTGCCAGTGGCTCACAGCACTCTACAGTTTGTCTCCCCTGGCTGTGCGACACAGGGTAAATAGTTTAACCTCTCTGATCTCAGTTGCCTTGTCTGTGAAATAGGGACAGTAGTGCTTCTTCAGGTCACAAGCATGAAGCGAGCCAATGCTGACATAAAGTGGGTATTCTGGTGTCCTTGTCAGGGCCCCAGGAGCAGTGGCCAGCATGCAGGGGGCATCTCACAGCTGTGGAGATGCCACGGGCTCTGGTTGGAAAAAGCAGGGCCGAGCCTTGACCCTGACCACTGTTCACCAGCTGGGAGGTCAGGGAGGGCAGCCGCTGTCCTGGTTTGCCTGGAATTTGTGCCCAAACTGGGAGATATGGGTCACTCTAGACCCAGGATGAAGCACTTTACATCTCCGGGCCTTGGTTTCCCCAGCTGTATCCTGGGGAGTCACCGACCTTGTAGGGTGGGTCTGGATTCAAGGCAGGTGTGATGCTCAGACTTCCTGCAGCCCCTCCCCACCCACTGTGGACTTCAGAAGATGGTCAGAAACTGTGGGAGACTCAGAGCAGCGACTGCCCAGTCTAGCCAGGCTCAGCCCTGGGGCAGAGGGGAGCAACAGCCCCAGAGAACCAGCCTAGGGCCGGCGCAAGTAAGGGCAGTGAGGGAGGGCAATGGCCGCGAGCAAAGTGCCTGCCCTGGCTGGGTATGGGGGCTGATGGGAGCGTCTCTGACTCAGGTCTCTGCACTTGCTCATAGGTGGTCCTGTCACCATGGAGCAGGGATCAGGTCCGCCCTGTGTGACCTTGAGCAGGGCTCTTAACCTCTCTGTGCCTCTGTCTGCCCCCCTAAAGTGAGAGGGCTGAATCTAGGGCTGGTTTAACAGTTCCGGCGGCACTGACAGCAGCACTTTGTGTCTAGGCAGCAAACAGAAGGGAAAGGCAGTGTCCAGGACCCAGCGGTCCCGCCGTCTGGAGTTCAGGGCTTTGAGAATGGGGAGGTGAAGGGCTGGGTACACACCCACCCCACCCTGCTGCTGGGTCCCTGGTTTCACCCTCTGAACTACCAAGTGCAGAGTGAGGAGGGGCTGGAAGAATCAGCCCCTCCAAGCCAGCAACCCAGTGGCGACAGCGGCCTGGCGCAAGCCCTCACGTCCTCGGGAAATGGATCGCGTGGTGTTTTTCCCTGTCCGGGAGCCTAATAGTCAGCAGTTATTTATCGTCGAGTTTCCTAGTGAGTAGGAAAGCTGCAAATAAGTAAATTTAGGCAGCAGGGCACAATTATTGAGCCCGGTGCTTTATTTCCCCAACTCGTCTCCAGCCTGCATCGGGTCGATGGTAATTTATGACGAGGCCCTGCAGGGAGGGGGAGGTGGCCACATAGCCACCTCTGCTTCTGCCACCCTCCTGGGCCGCTGCATACACGTGCCAGTGGCTCACAGGTGGCTGGGACAGTGGGGACAGGGATGGGCAGGCGGGGGGACTGTGGGAGGGGACAGAGAGGCCTAGGTGGGGCCTGGCTATGTCATCACAGCACCCAGCAGCCCGGGCCTCATCCTCGGTCCCTGACTCTTCACAAAGCTAAGATGGGGGCAGGGAAGTGGCAATGAGTCCCCACTGAGCAGTTTGGGGTTTGTCTCCCATGGGGCGCCGCAGAGGCAGGGCGTGAGACAGGTGGCCCCTGGGATGAGACGATGTGGGAGGGACTGGGCCAGGTGCTACAGGCCAGGGACTCAGGCAGAGGCACTTGGGGACCAAGGACCTTGGGTGCTCCGAGGGGACAGGAGAAGGCTGAGCAACACTCGCAGCCCCTGGCAAAGGGGTCTGGGGTGCCAGCCTGCAGAGCATCTGACAGCAGCACGTCTCTAGAGGACCAGCTGATTCGAGTTTCATAATTTACGCAGCTGATTTCATCATGTTTCGTGTCCTGTCAAGTTTCCTGTTGTTACAATTCCATTCTTCCCTCTGGGGACTTTAGGATGTTAAGCAGGGAAGCAGAAGTGGGTGGCACTTGGTGTGAGGGAGGCAGCACGGGGGAGAAGCCTGCAGGGGGAAGAGGAGGCTCCCAGCACTGACCTCAGGGTCACAACTCTGACTTGTGGCTGCGTGCGCCTTGCAGTACCTCGTGACCCTCTCCAGGCCTGTGATGCTGCTTCTGCAGTGTCCCCATCACACTGATCAGAAACTGACATCCAGAGATATTTAGACACCTGCCCCAGGTAACACGGCTATTGGGGCTGCAGGTGAGGCACACCTGTTCTTCCTATAATAGTGCTCCTGGGCTGGGGATTTAGCTCAGTGGTTATAGTGCTTGCCTCACAAGCACAAGGTCCTGAGTTTGATCCTCGGCACCAAACAAAACAAAACAAAAAAAAATGCTCTTGACAGCAGAGCCATGACCCCGAGCCCCAGGGGGTGAGCTGGGGTCCAGCTCTATTAAGGGCTTGCCCAAGGTCATCGGGTGCTAAGGTGGCTTTGGAGCTGACCTCCCTGTATGGCTTCTTTCTCCTGGGTTCCCCCCTGAAGCTCTGAGAAACACTGAGGGTCATGATGTCACTCAAGGCCCCTCTGGGCACCCTCAAGTTGCATAGGGACCATGGGGAAGCTGTCCTACATAACACCAGCTCGCTGAGGGAGGCCTGAGGTCCCATTTTCTGACAACTCTGAGGCAGTTCTGACAACTGCCTACTCTTAGCAGGGCATCTCCTGAGGCCCCCAAACAACCCTCCCAAGCCAGGAACATAGCATCCCAGCTGGCCACCATCCTAGGGCAGTGTTGGGCATGTGGCATCCTGGCTGGCTGGTGTCCTGGCACATTCTTGACACAGGCCGCCCATAGATGGCTCTGGAAAGGGGCTCGGGAAGGCCCTGCTTGCCCCGCTAGTGCCTCCCAGTTCTTGTCTCCTCGTTTTGCTCAGCTCTTAAAAAAATTAAACATGGTTGATTTTGTCTAGAGAGCATTAGTATTCCAGGCAGGGCGAGGAATGCAATCAGAATGTGGAGGGCCCAGAGGGAAGGAAAGGAGGAGGCACTGAGCCTGGCCGGGCTCTGGGGTGAGGGCAGAGGGCTATGACCCCACCAGGGAGGCCTGGGGGGCCCCAAAGGGACAGGCTCCTTCAGACCCACCTAGATGCCATCGGTGAGGCGCAAGAGGGGTGTGGCCAGAGGAGCAGCGTTAGGTCGGGGACAGGAAGAAGAGACAGGGCAGCTCAGGGCAGAGCCCAGGTCTGTCGGGGAAGCAGCTTCTTGTGGCCCAGCCAGTTTGCTTACCGCTCTGCTCTGTCACTCAGCCCTCACCTGCTGAGTGTGTGTGTGCCTACTGCGTGCTGGGCATGAGCTGGGGAGGCTGAGGACAGGGACAAGCCTGTCCTCACCACTGTGTCACCAGCACAGTCCTTCTCACAGGCCAGCAAAAGGGACACATGAACATCACACGGCTTCTCCCAGTGCGTGTTTGGAAGAACATGCAAATCCTGGGATACTAACAGGTGTCACAGAAAATGAATTTAGTCGGTAACTGCTGGAGTGAACCAACTGCAGTCTGTATCTGTACAGCGGGACCTCGCAGTCTTGGATTGCTAATGAGCTCTGCAAACCTGCAGAGGGCGCTGGGCCTGCAGCCATCTGTCACCTGAGCACTGACCTTAGTCCTGACCACACACGAAGGCTGGTGGGACTCTGAGGCCAGAGTGGAGATAGGATTGTGTGTGGATTTGGTCTCTGTGGTGAACCTGCCGGGTGACCTGGCCAGGCACCCGTCTGTTTCCTTGGATGAAAAATTGAAATGGTGATTGTGTTTATGGACTCTGAGGTGATGTATGAATAGTGCCTGCTGAGTACACAATACAGGGTGGCTCCTCGTGGCCTTGTTAGTATCACCATCAACATACACTTGCTGTGTCTGTAGGGTGTTGTGAGTGAGATTGCTCACTCAAGTCAGCTACTGAGATTGTCTCCACGCTGACCCAGGCACAGCCCAAGGGAAGGACAATGAGGAGCCAGGGAGGAGAGGGCAAGGCTGCAGGCAGGGGGCAGGAGGAGAGGCTGCAGGAGGAAGCGACAGCTGGCTGCAGGACCAGGCCTCAGGGAGGACCCCACCCAATGCATCCTTGTCTGTCCAGCCCCTGCCCAGAGATACCCTACCTTTGGTATCTCTGTCTATTACAGCTTTCTTTCTTACTGAGCCCCCTCCCCCCAGAACAAGCCAGTTTCCTCCTCCAGACCAAGATTCCAAGGATGGGGGTGTGTGTGACCCTTGTCCTGTGAAGGGCTGGATGGCCACAGTCACTTCTCGGAGCTCAGAATTGAACCATGTCCCTGTGTGGTGTGACCAAGGTGGAAGCAGGGAGGGGGTGGGATGGGGATCACTCCTTCAGTGGACAGACCGTTCCTCCTTTAATGTGTCCCCCCAGTGACTGAGAGCTGAAGCAAGGTGTCTCTCTGTATCTGGTACAGTCAGTCACCTGCTCTGCAGATACAACCAGGCTGATAGCAGGGTGCAGGGAGTGAGAGCAACCACAGAAAAGGAGGCTGAGGACAAGGATGGGTCAAGGTAGGCTGCCTTGACAAGGGGAGAGTTGTTAGCCAGAATTCAATGGCAGGCTCCCCAGAGTGAAGACTTTCTGTGTGTGTGCAGTACTGGGGATTGGGCCCAGAGATGCTCTATCACTAAGCTACATCCTCCAACCCTTTATTTTCAGACAGGGTCTAAGTTACCCAGGTTGGACTTGAACTTGTTGTCCTCCTACTTCAACCTCTTGAGTAGCTGGGATTGTAGGCAGACACCACAATACCTGGCAAGACCCCCATGCATCCTGAGCATGCTAGGCAAGCCCCTGACCACCGGGCCTCCTCCCCAGTCCCGAAGACCTTCCAGTTCTCCCAGTCCCACTGTCCAGTCGCTTACGCCATGAGGCAAAGCCTGCAGAAATCTAATGTGCAGGCGCAGCAAGAAGGATCATTTGTCTCAGGGAAAAGTAGCTAAGGGAGGCTGATCTTAGGAGGCTAGACCCACTCAACATGGGGCTTATCTATCAGGAGTAAGAAAGGCCTCTGCCCCACCATGACAATGGGTTCCTGGCTGTCCCTGGGGTTTGTAGGGGACCAGGACCCAGCCACTTCTCTGAGGTCCCATGCAAGCCAGAGGCCCAGCAATGGCTTTCACAGAATGTCCCCACCCCAGCCAGGCCTGTACCCTGCAAGGAGAGATGGCCACAGTCCAGGGAGCTCCTGGGCCCTGAGCTCCGGGAGTGAAGGTACCAAGGGCCTTTTTAGCTGTATCTTCAAAGAAGCTCATTATTAACAAAAGTGTGTGGCAAATCCTCTTTCTTTCTCCTTCTCCACTTAAGGCAGCCTCCCAAATGAAAAGGGAAACACAGTACATAAGGAGAGGCCACAGGGAAACCCCCGAGGAAAGGCAGCCGTCTGCAAAGCCAGGAAGCAGCGACATTCTGCCCTTCTGGGAGGTTTGGGCTGGCTCTCTTTATGTATTTAAAATACTTTCTTTCTCCTTTCCCCCTTCCTCCCAATTCAACGGTCTCTCAGGCTGGTTTTAAGTCCTTTTGAAGTGTTACAACCATTTTCTCCTCTTTCAATTAACAACAAGAAAAGGAAGCTAATAGCTTCCTGAGCCGATCGCCGTAAATATTAACAGTCTGGCCGCCCAGGTCCAAGTGCACAGTGCACAGCTCAGCTTCCTCGGCCAGAACCTGAGCCCATGTTTACGGGAAGGAGGGAGGGGGCAGGAGATTTCCAACACAGAGGCGAAAATCCCCTGGCAAGGGCTTAGGCTTCTGCTGGTGCGGAGAACGCAGAGTGCTGGGGAGCCAGCGGGTAGACACCTGTCCCTGAGGGCCAGGGGCTGTCACAGAGGGCAGAAGGGAAGTAGGAACTGAGCCTGGGCTGAGCGTGGGGGCTCGTGCCTATAATCCCAGCAATCTGGGAGGGTGAGACAAGAGGACATAAACTCAAGCCCAGTTAATTTAGTGACTTAGCAAGTCCCTGTCTCATGACAAAAATTAAGAAAGTGCTGGAATGTAGCTCAGTAAGGCCCAGGGTTCAATCCCCACTACTCAAAAGAACAATAAATAAGCAGGCTGTAGGTGAACACTCCTAGAAGGAAAGGCAGCTTCCTCCAGCAGCACCTCGGTCACCTGGGTGACAGCAAGTACATGGTCTGGAACCCCCACTGTGGCTTTGAGTGTGGTCACTGATAGACAGCAGAGGACTGGCTTTTTGGACACAGCAGCTGGAGGGGTTGCCGCGGTCCCCAGAGGTGCACACTGGAGCCCCAGGACCAGCACAGCCCCCAAGGAGTCTGAAGGGGAACAGACAGGCTTCGAGTTGGGGGTCGGACCTGAATGGGCCATCAGAGGCTGGTGGGACAGCAGGGACAGCAGAGGAAGGAAACCTGGCGCCCTTGACACCCTCGGCCTTCCCCCTGGGGGCCTCAGCTCTGACTGCATACTCCTCTCCCACCCTGCTCGAGAGCTAGTGTGTGGACGTCAAGCCCCTCGGCAGCACTGGGAGCCCAGCAGGCAGGGACCAGGTCTGCTGCAGGCCCTCGCTTCCCACCTCACGGTGTGTGGGGGGGCAACTAAGGGCACTGCAGCTGGGTGGGGCGGGTCGAGAAGCCACAGCTCTGCCGGCAAAAGCAGGCCCATTTCCTGAAATCAGAGGTCCTGACCTTGGCCGGTGGCACCAGACTCATCATCCTGGGCTCCCTGGGATGCTGCAGCCCCTTCTGGGCATGGGAGCCAAGGGGGGCCAAGGTCTGCAGGTCAGGGCAAGCAGGCAGGGGCAGAGAGCTGCCGCTGTCTCCTCTGAGACTCACTCTGTGCCCTCCTAGAGGGCAAGGAGCAGCCAACAGGGGACAGTGTGTCCCCCACATAAATGCCTGCAGCTCCCCTGAGGGTCCCCTGCAGAGGCTAAGGGCAGTCATCTGATCCTCCCTCTCTGCACCCACACTCACAGCCCCGGCTCCCCCTGCCACCCTTGTTGGGAGGAGATTTCAAAGGCACAAGGGCACCTGGGGCATATGCAGCCTCTGTGGGCATCTGCCTTCTCCTGTCTCCGGCTGCCAGGACCATGGTGCCCTGCACTCAGCCACACTGACAAGGGGGTACCTCCAGACCCTGGAACCTGGTGGGAGCAGACAGCGGGCAGGTGGCTGGATCTACAGCTAGTACGCCCTGGCCCAGCACCAAGGATGGAGCAAACTCCCAAGGCCTTCTGGCCACAGCTGCCCACACATAAAGAGAAGGAAGGAAGTGGAGAAAAGTCCCAAACTTTTTCTCCAATGAAGCTCTGTTCCCACAAGTAGGACCCCCAGGAGCTCTGGAGCTGCTGGCTTCCCTGCTCTGGGTGTGGCCCCCCCTTTCCCAGAGTCTGTCTCTGAGGGTGGGCGCAGTGACGGGCAGGCCCACTGCTGGGCAGCCACCCCCGATGGACTCCCACATCCAGCGGCACACCTGTCCCTGGAGGTCTGGTTTCGTCAAGAGACGTCTAATTAGCAGAGTGGAGGCAGGAAGAGTTCACACCGCAAAGCAGGCTTCGCCTCCACCCCTGCGCACCCTGCTGTGCTGTGGTACCAGGCCTGGGGGCCAGCAGTGAGCAAGGGGGCAGGGCGGCAGGAGAAGCCCCCAGAAGGACCTCAAGCCCAGCTGGTGTCCACAGCCAGGCCCAGGGGCTGCGCAGTGGCTGGCCCTCCATGGTGCTCCTGGGAGCAGAACCTGGGGGCCTCCCGTGGCAGCCCCTTCTGTGCTCAGCACACCCAGCTCAGGCCCTGCTCCTAAAGACACTGTCCCAGCCTCTCAATGCCCCTGCCTCGCACCCAGGCACACTGCAGTTCTCCACACAAGGGCCAGAGCGATGTGCCTGCACCTCTGCTCATGCTCCTCCCTCTGGGCCCTAATACTGGCTCCCGCTGCCCACGAGGGCCAGGCCCTTGAGTACCTTGTGCTGGCTGCTGTCACTGGCCCCGCTAACTCAGAGCTCTGGACACCAGCCTGCTCGCTGCCCGAGCCCTCCATCCCGAGACTGAGTACGTGCTTTCCACCCTCCTGCTGACTCCCTGCCCTATGGCTCCCAGCTCTCACCCCTGTTGCCTGTGGGGCAGAGGGAAGGTGACCGTGGCAGCCCCCAGGTCTGCACTGGCACGAGAGAGGAGTGACCACTCTGGGTGATGGGGGATAAAGAACAGGCCCTGTGGCTGGCCATGCGGCGGGGGGAGTTGGCAGCCACCAAACAAACTTAGGGGTTGATCACAAAGCGACTTTCATCTGTAAAGGTCAGATTCTGCCGCTGACCTCAGCCTGGAAGTCTGAAATGAAAGCAAACCCCGGCCCCCAGCTCGCTCTGCTATGACCTGCTTGCAGTGATTCAAACTCTGCCCTCTTTGCCACGGGGCAGCACTGCCCAGGGAGGGGGCATGTTGTTCATTTCAAACGCCACTCAGCGAAGTCACCAGCCATAAAGCCCACCTGGGTTTCCAGAAGCACACACCAGGCATCTGATTAATGACACGCACATGAAACCCATCCCTGAGAGCCATAGGTTGGAATGAAACAGGAGGGCTAATTGCTATTATAGGAATTAATACCAGCAGGCACCATTTTCTAAGCGGCTAAGAATTGTAAAGCTGAAGACTGGTTCAACTTGGGGCAGGGCAGTGGGGAGGACTGCGAGCCAAGGGTAGGTGGTGGTTGTGGGTGGTCAAGGGGAACCAGGCCACACATACTCCACTCTGAATTAATACTGAACTTAGGTATGACTATCACGGGTCTAAAGGACCCCAGAAGCCCAGCACAGAATCATCTTCCCCAGAAAGCCCACAGGATCCACCTCTCTCCCAGGCTGGCCAAGGTGGGCTCTTTACTCCATAGCGCCTCCAGTCCCATGCCTGCTAACCGGTGGCCTCCCCGTGAGACTGTGACTTCCCAGAGGACGAGAGGTCCTCTTCTTTAAATTTTTAAAACCTTTTATTAGTACATATTCGTGGTACACAGTGATTACATTCACCGTGAGGAGCTGGTTCGTGTACATAACACATCTTAATTCTTTTTACACCCCCTCCCCATCCTTCCTTCCCCACTCCTTCCATCTTGATGAGGGGTCCTCTGTGGATCCCCAAAGTCTTGTCCAGTCCTGGGGCATGATGGGACTCAGTATATGTTTGCTAGGTGGAACGTTGGATGGATGAATGGGAGAGAGGTGGCTGGAGAGCCTGACAGAGGGAGATATGGAGGAAGGGAGAGAGGGATGGACGGGTGGAGAAATGGAAGGCACGAGGAGAGGGGTGCATGAAAAGGCATCCAGAGAAACACAGGACTGTTGACACAGTGTTTGCTTGATGTCGCATTTCTGTTGCACGGGGTCTTGGCGTGGTCAAAGGCAAGGGAGCTGGCCTGGAATTTAAGGGCCTGACTGTCCTGCAGGTTGTACGACCTTGGACAAGCCCTTCCCCACCTTCTCAGCCTGCACAGTGGGGTCGTCCTCCACACCCTGCCAGCTGTATTGGGTTGTCCCAGGCTCAGGGAAAATGGCAAAGCAGAAATTCAAGAAAAGGATACGGTGTGTGTGGTTCCTGGGTAGACAGCAGATATGTATGGGCAGAACTGAGGGGTTGGGCTCTTGGCTCTTTCTTCTCTTCCAAATTTCATTTACTAGAGTTGCAATGTTGTTAAGAAAAAAAAAAAGTAAAATAATGTGAGCATCTCAAAGAACTAACAAAGGAAAGCTTTTATTATATGGGTTCAAAAAATGGTTGTTTGATGCAGAGGCCAGACCTGGAGGCTGGGGACAGGGCAGGCCTGGGCAAGGGCTCAGCAGAGCAGGCTGGAGTGCTTGACGAGGGCTCTCATGACTGACCCCCGGGGACCCCAGAGTCCTTATGTCTTCAGCTAACCTTCAGACTGCTCAACAAGTCCGCCCACAAACACTAACTTTGCATGCTGTGGGCTCCACTCTCTGGTAGTGTGCCCGCTTCAGGCACTGGGCTCTGGTGGTATGTGTGCCAGGCAGGCCCATTTCCATATTTATTCCTGGGCCACGTTTGGTTCAGCGAATGCAGGTGGCTAGTAAGGATCATCATTATGCACCCCCACGTGTGAAGAGCCTCGGCGCTGCCCAGAGTGCACACTCCCAATCACTGCCAGCCGGGTTCACTTGGAAAGCCAGTACCCACCCCAACGCCATGGGGCACAGCTGCCCAGGGCAGAAACACCCCAGGAGCTCAGTATTGGCACAGCACCATCTCCAGGAGACTGCAAGACCTAGGGAGGGCCACAGGATGTAGAAAGCTGTACAGGCCCACCAGGAACCTTGTTCAGACCTTTGGTTTCCCAAATGAGGAAGCAGAGTGAGTTCACTGGGTGCATTTATTAAGTACCTACTGTGTGCACGGCACTGCCCAGTGCAGGGGAATCCGGCCTTGGATACTCCCTTTAAGCCAGTGAAAGAATTCCTGTCATTGTGTTGTATCGTCACCATCATGGTTTGTGGGACTGCGCAGTCCGATGTAGGGAAGAAGGAGTGACATTTGAGATGGGTTTTTTTTGTTTTTTTTGTTTTTTTTTTTTTTTTGTACTGGGGATCGAACTCAGGGCTTTGTGCTTGGTAGGCAAGCACTTTAACCACTGAGCTAAATCTCCAGTCCCTGAGATGATTCTTACAGGCGAGAACAGCACAGGGAAGGGCCTGGTGGGAGCCTGATGGGGAAGCAGGGGCCAGCCTCATGGGCCTCAGAGACACTAAACCACACTGCCTCTGTCCTGCATGCTGTGGGGGGGCCACCAGCCCGGACCTGCCTTTTTCCTGGGCGTGGGATTCCCAAAGCAGCACTTGGGCGGTTTGCATGTGCCGCAGGGAGGCAGCTGGAGCTCTGGGGCTCCCAGGACATGGCCACCAGCCTTTCTACATGCAGGGGCCCAGCCGCCCCCTACCCCGCCCCCAGCAGTATAAAACAATTTCCTCAACCTGGCCAGGGAGGCAGATGACCTCACTGGACTCTTTCCATCTCTCGCTTTCATAGAGAAATTACAATTTATAATTGGATGAAATCACGCGGTGGTAATAGCAATAAGGGCTTGTGCTGGAGCTCACTGCTTCCCCCTCATGCAGGGACTGTCCTCGTCTTCCCTCCTGTCCAGCCCCCCTCCCCGTCTTCCCTAAGGGCCATGCCCCGCAGCGCGCTGGCACCTGCAGCCGCAGCACTGACCAGACCCTGGCCGTTCAGGCCCGGCGTCCCACAGGCTTGCTGGCCCTCAGACCTCCTTCCTCCCTGGGATGCTAAGAACCCCTGCCTTACCCTCTCCACCCTGCGCCCCGTAGCCGCACACTCCCTTCCCCCACATAGACACGGGCGGCTGCTCCCCCACTTGGGTGCTGGGCTTATTAATCATGCACCCTAGATGTCCTTGTTTTCATTTGTAACAGCTCCAGACAACGAGCATTTCTCAAATCAGCCACCTTCGGCCCTACAAAGAAAAGCGCCCAGATGCAGCCGAGCCCATCTGGATCCGATTTCAAACCAGAGCCTACGCTCTCAGATGTGTAATGAAAGCCCTTCTCCAAAGAGGGGCTCCTGCGGGGGGGGATGCGGACACCAGGGCACCAGCCTTCCTCGAGGCACCACTAATGAGATGATGCGGGGAGGGCTCCGTTTTGTTTAGGATTCCTGGGAACAACCTGCCCCACTCCCAGGTCTCTGCAGGAGGGCCCCATGGGTGGGGAGGACCTATCCTGCATAAGAGATGGGGCGGCTGCAGAGAGAGGCTGGGGACACGGAGACCCAATTTCCTGGGGCCCTCAATCCTACTTCCCACGGTTGGAAAAGCAGTGCTTGTTCTGAAGGCCCAGGCCATGGTGGCCCAGTTGGAGCCCGTGAATGACATTCAGCAGGAAGAGCAGGTGCTGGGGGGAATGGAGCCAACGCTGGCCCAGGCTGGTGTTCCTGCAGGGCCAGGAGCTTCAAAACTTCATCTTTCTCTTCCCAGCCCTTCCATTTCCAGGGAGAAAAAGAAACCAGATAGCTGCAAGGAAGGGCCCCTCACGGGAGCAGCTACTTGGGTATCTGGATCTGAAGAGACAATGATCTAAGCTCTATGCCCGGCTCAGGGAAGCGGCATTTAGGAAAACAGGCTCTGGGGTTGGCATGTTGCTCAGTGGTCAAGTGCTTGCCTAGAATGTGTCTCCAGCCTGGGCAACCCTGACAGTGCTTGTCCCCATGTAGGCCTCAGTTTTACTGGGCCTGATCATTTGTATTGTCTTTGGCAGGTGAGGAGGCAGAGAGTGGGAGAGAAGAGGTCTCCTCTTTGGACAGATGAGACCAGAGGTGAAGCGGGAAGAACCGCCCCTCCTGCCTCCCAGCAAGCAAACCTTCCCTGCAAACAGGAGCAGCCATGCGGGACTGAGCCCCTGCCCGCCAAAGCACCTTCCTGAAGCAGGGCGTTCAGGGCCTGACAGCTCTTCGGTGAACATCTGAACTCCTCAGCGGGGTAATGGGCCCCCTCCTTCCCCTGGAGACACAGACTGAGTGGCAGGAATACCGATTCTTTGGAGAGTGGCTCCCTCTCAGCTCTGTCACGCAAGAACGCTCTCTGCACCAAGCCCATTCTGCCAAGTGACTTAAAGGGATTTAAAAAAAAAAAAAAAAGAAGAAGAAAAGAAAAAAAACCCTGGTAAAGGAAAAGGGGGTTAAAAGGCACGCAGCAGCCTTTCAGAGGAGGTGTCGGCCTGCAGACAAAGGGCAAAAGTTGAAAGAGGGTGGAAGAAGTGGCAAGCAGGGAGAGGCCACCCCCGCCGGGGTGGCATGAGGCATGCCCCTGGAGCAGGGGGCCAGAAAATCCTCGGGCCTACTCCCAAGCCCCCGGGGCTGCACCGGGTGTCCCTGCACACCCAGAGCGCAGGCCCCTTGCTCCAGGCAGCCTAGGGAACTGAGGATGCTGCCTGGGACCTGCAGCCTCGTCTGAGCAGGGGGCCCCAGAAGACAGAAGAACAGGATCCCTTCTTCAGCCTCGAGTGTCCTCCACACTGCCAGCATACCCAGGTCTGCAGTCTGCGCTCCAAGTAGCCCTTGGCCTGTTAGGGGCCCAAGGCCAAGAACGTGTGTGGCCTGGGCCCACTGTGTCCTTTGGAGCAACGTTAGCAAGGGCTTGGGAGCAGCCATTCTGGTGGGACCCTGCAGCCCACGGGCTGTGGCAGCAAGGAGGTAAGGCCAAGGGGCACTGCGGTGGAGGGCGGCTGTCAAAGGCTCCTCATGCCGAATGGGGAAGATGGCTGGGTCCCACCCTCTGAAGGCCCCTTCCCAGGCTGGGTCCCACAGGGCCATCTCAGAGCATCACCCCGTGCATTTTCACAAAGCACGACACTGATTGGGCAGTCAGAGTCAGGCTCATTTACTGCCTGGCACCCTCATGCTGCTGGCACCCACAGGGGTGGGGAACAAGGAGGTGGCCCCTCCTGGACTTAACCTTAGGTGGGGGGGTGTCTCCTCTCAGCAGCCCTCTGCCTTTGGGCTACCAGTTCTGCCCAAAGGGGGAAGGAGTGAGGCCTTACTGTGAGCCTGGGCAGGCGCTGTGGGGCCCTGGGCTCCTGGCCTCAGCACTGGTTGCCCTTGAATGGGAGGGACCCCACAAGTCTGTTCCATCTCAGCCTGTCCCTACTCTGGCCAGACAGACCCAGGGAGGGGTGATCTAAAGCTATCAACTTGCTCTGGGTAGTCACTGGTGTCATCTGCTCCACCTTCCAGCTGAAGCCCAGAGACAGCAGTGAGTGCCCCACAGTCACACAGCAGGCTGTGAGCACTCTCCTGCTTGACCAGATGGCCCTGGGCTGGGGGTGACGGGTGGGTGAGGGCCCAAGCCTACACAAACGCAAAACCCAGGCAACCCCAAGCAGCGGGCAGCCCAAGGCACGCAGGGCAGGGCAGGGAAGCCCCGATTCATTACCAAGATGGAAAATGACACTTCCCTCGTGCTCTGCCCCAGGAGAGGGGCTGATTTATGACTGCGCCAGGGCTGGGACATCCGTCAGCACAGCACAGCGCGCACGCCGTCTGCGGGGGCATTAATAGCCGTGTTATTAGCCACCGGCATGAAAGATGCCCTGCGGATGGGCTATTTGCTGTTATTTATTATAAAGGCGTGCCAGCCGGCAGGCAGCAGGCCACAAGGCGCTGAGCCTCGCTCAGCCCCTGCCCCGCCGTCCTCCTTCCCCCTCCTCCTCCCCCTCCTCCTCCTGGCATCCCCACCTGGCTACCCAGCACTTGTCCCTCTCCTTCCAGCCCCCAAAAGGGCCTGGGTAATTGCTCAGCAGAGGGGAGCAGCTGCCAGAAGACCTGATGGGGAATCTGCTTGGAGGCTCTGTGGCTTCCCTGTACCCCAAAGGCGGAAACGCAGAAGGTAACAACCCGGGCTTTGGGGGCAAGACACACCTGGGTCAGGCTAGCCCTTCAGGCTGTGTGGCCTCAGGTGGCTCCTTCCCCTCTCGGAAGCATGCCTCTCCTCTAGGCACCAGGGATGTAGGCCCTGAAGGGCTATGGCCAGCTGGGAGAGGACACTGCCAGGGACTGGTAATGCTAACAGGCCTAAGCCTACTGGGTATGAGGGGGTCTACACACTTACTGGTGGCAGAAGCAGCCATCATGGGGCCCTGCTTGAGCTGGGACACTGCCCGCCATCACCCTCCCACCAAGCCCCTGGGAAAGGGCTTGAGGATTCAGTGCCAAGGCCCAGGAAGGTGGATCAGTCAGGGAGGGCTGTCTGCCTCTGCTGGGTCTGTCTCTCCCCACACACTGGGCCCTCAGTTTCCCCTTGTCTATAAAAAGCAGCTCATCTCCAAATCCAATTTAGGGTCCTGTGGGGTAGACTGCACCCTGTGTATACACCAGGAGTGGGTGAGAAGGAGTGAAAGTCACCCACAGGAAAGCAGGGCCAGCCTCAGAGCTTGGACACTGACCTGTAGTGGGCAGCACCAGGCTACCGCCCATACCCAGGTGAGCAGAGCTCCCTCCTGGGCTGGGGATCCCACAGGCAGCTAGGAGGGCAGAGCACTAAACAGTGAGTCCGAGGCCTGAGTTTGTGCCTGGCTTTCTTACCGCCTGTGGCATGATTCAGACCAGAGACTTTCCCTCTTTGAGCTGTTGTGGCCAAGGCATCTGGTCAGGATGACCTCCCAGGACCTGAGACCCAGGGCCCAGCCTCCCTCCTTCCACTGCCTAGCCCTGGGTCTCAGGTTCTGGGGCCTCGTTCATTCATTCATTCAGATGATGACTGAGCCCCTTCTGTGCCAGGCTTCATGCTGGGTACAAACACCATCTCCTGACCGCAGGAATTTATATCCTAGTGGGAGGAGCCACACAATTAGCTGGTGACCAAGAAAGTGCTGATAAACAACTGGAGGGTCCCAATTGGAGCAGGGCCCCACTCAGAGCAAGGCCTGCCTCCCACCTGGCCGGATGCTCACAGCTCCTGAGGGATCCCATCTTCCTGGAGTGGTGCCAGCCTTTTATTTAGGCTCAGTACCGCATCAGCCCTCACCAGCTGCTGTGCACCCTGCTCCTGTCTGGGCTCCTTGCTGTGGCCCAGGATCCTGCTGGTGGCTGAGGAGCCCAGTAGCACAGACACTATGGCCCAGCCCTGATTTTGAGGACTGTCACAAGTCCTGTTGCCACTGCCCTCCCTCTTTCTGTTCCCTGGTCTCCCAAAAGAAAAGCCCTTCGGCCCCTCTTCTCTCCCCTGAAGTTCCACAGGTCTTTGTTTTTTTGCTTCCCCAAAGGAATTAAATCTCGTTCTAGGCAGCTTTACTGCCAATGGACATAGGCAGAACTAGGTGGAGGAATATCTTACTAAATAGTGCTGAGAGAGAAAGAAAGAAATTTACATGTGTCTCCTTGCATCCTTCTATCCCTTCCTGGCCCCACATAGTTTAATATCGAACACTGTTATCAATATAATTAACCTCCTAAGACACAATTTTAAAGTCTTATTTTTTAAAGTGATTCACATTCTCTGAAGCTCAGGACAACCCCACTGCCTGGCACTGGCGCCGCCCCGACAGCCCACGCGGTAAGGTGAACTCGCCTTGCATTTTTAGTGGATTTGCATACCTGTCTGCAATTACCGTTACCGCCAGCGATAACAGCTGATGCATAATGCATGCAGCATGAAATTAGAAAAATAATTAACTTTAGGTTTTAAAAGAATCCCCACTTCCACCCCCATCCCCACACATCACAATTTCCGGGTGTCGTGACTGGACGAGATCAAGAGCAAAGTTGTTTGGGGTGACGGGTGAGGCTGGCTGGCACCCCATGGGAGCCAGGCTTAGAGTCCCTTCGAAGTCATATTATCTACCCCCCTCCCCCACCCCAAGTAGGTGCCCCTGGTGGGCATGCAGGTCAGGGTCATCTGCCAGAAGGAGGGCTTAGCAAACCCCTTGGATGCAAGTCCCAGATTCCCTGCCCCTGCCTGCAGCCCACACACCTGCTGCCCATTGCAACAGCAGCGGCTCCCTCATTCTGAACACTACTCTGCCAGGTGCTAAAAGTAACCTTGATCTTCACAAGGTCCCAGGCAAGTGGGTCCTTTATGGCCCCATTTTACAGATGAAGACCTGAGGCTACCCTATAGTGGGCCAAGGAGCTGAACCAGGCACAGGCAGGCCTCCAAGCTGCTGGATGCGTCAGTGAGGGGCTTCCGGGCCACCAGTCCTCCCTGAGCACCAGGGTGCAGGCGGGCTCTCCCACAGTCTACTTGTAGCTGAACCCCCCCAGGAGTAGTGGCTGGGTGAAAAACTGTGGGGTCCTTCACTAATTTAAATGAAGGTTTGCTAGCTCCCGTCACTGAGATGGAGGCCGCCCTGCCATGGCAGCAGGTGAGCCAGGTGATGGCTGCTGCTTCTTGTGGCCCAGGATCCTGCCAGTCTTTCCCCTCCAGGGCTTCTGTCTTGGGTCCTACCCTGCACATTTCACTCCTGCCTCGGTGTCTCTGAGGGCCGGGGGCACTTAGGAAAGGCCGAGGGATTCCTGCTGAAGGGAAGGCACCTGCCGAAGACCCCACTGGACACTGGGACAATGTGGGAGCTGGAGGACTCAGTTACACACCAATGCCAGGCCACCCGGGCAGCTGGGTTCCTGAGCATGTGCCCAGAGGGGGGTGGAGTAGCTCACAGCCTCGACAGGAGACGGGGTGGGGTAGTCAATGGCTGTGTAGCTGGGAAATTTTTCCATCTGCTTCAGCACATTTGTCCTTCCCTGCAAACACATCATGGATGCAGGATGACCCTGTCTGAGACCCCCCTACCCCAGTGATGGCACAGCTGGAAAAAGAGGACACAGGCCAGGGGGCACAGGGATGCAGGGATGGTAGCTGTTTCCTTGCTAGCTTCAGGAAGTGCTGTGATTAGAAAATAGCATTGCCAGGTTCTGTGACAGCCAGGAGGCTGCAGCTGGCATCCCCAGCAAAGGCCGAGCAGTGGGCACAGGCTTTGAGCTGCAGGGGTGGGCTTCTGGTCCCCAACTGTTCCCCAAACCTGGGGGACCAGGAGCACCTGGAGCCTCGTCCACTCCCGTGGCAGACCCACAAAGGGTGTTCTGCATCGTGCAGCTTTCGGGGCACTGTCAAGGGTGGGGATAGAGGAAGGGGAGCCTTAGGATGATGTCGAGTTGGGGGCAGGGATGTCATGGAGGAGGTAAGGTGAGGCCCTGGTCACTTATTCACGCACTGGGGCAGGGAGGGCCAGACCTACCGGTGGGACCGGGCAGGCTGCTGGGCGACAGGTCCGCCTGCACCCCATGCCTACTTTGGGGGCACTGTGGGTGTGGGCCTAGGCTAGAGACCTCCCAGGAGTCCTGGACAGGAGTTTAGGAGCTGGAAAGACTGCAGGCCCAGCCACTGTATCTCACTGACAGAAGAGGAAGCAGAGGTCAGAGAGGGAAAGGATTCATCCCAGAACATGGCAGGTTCTCTACAGCAGGTGACTCTACACCTGGGCAGCACCCTTTCTGGGACCTGGAGCCCCACCCCTCCACTCCCTCTCCTCTGCCCGTATCCAGCCACACCCCTCTTCAAACCAACACACCCTGTCCCGCCCCAGGGCCTTTGCACCTGCCTCCCCAATTTCTGTGCTACAAAGCATCTGCTGAGTGGTGGGCAGGTGAGAGAGCTGAGGGCTCAGGAGGGACCTCGTCCAGGGGCTGGGCAGGACTTGACCATGTGGAGAGGAAGGGAGGAGGGCAGATCCACTGCCAAGGCCAGGTATGTGCTGGAACTTGAGGCACCAAGCTGTGGAGGAGGGGCTGCTGCCTGTAAGTGCCATGCCTGGTGCCTGGAATACAGGAGCCATAAACAGGCTGCCCTGGATGGGCCTGAGCTACTCCCAGAAGCCCCTTCCCAGGTCTGTCTGCTGGATCAAGTGGAGGGACAGGCCTGACTGAGGCCCCCTCAAGTGCCACCCCAGCCTCTGCAGGAGGAAACTCGGGTGTCCACGGTGGCACACACCTGTAATCCCAGCGCTCTGGGAGGCTGAGGCAGGAAGGTCCCAAGTTTGAACACAGCCTAGGCAACTTAGCAACTTAATGAGATCATGTCTCGAGAGAAAGAAAATTTTTAAAGGGCTGGGCACGCAGCTCAGTTTGAAGGCCCTGAGTTCAGTCCTCAGTACCACAAAAAAGAGGGGCCACAGAAGTTAACACAGAAGGCAAACAGGTATGCCAGGGTGGGGGTGGGAGGCAGCCAGAGAATTAGAGCAGTTTTTCAACTTTGCCCAGTAGGACACATAGGCTGCCCTTGCGGGTGGTACTCTGCATGTATAATCTCACTGAATGCTCAATTATAAGGGCAACTATAGTGACCACCTGTATAAGTAAGGAAACTGCAGCTCAGAGAGGGCAAGCAACATGCTCAATGTCGCACAGCCTGAAGTGGTAGAGGCAGGCCTTGAACCCAGGATTCTCTGTCCTGGAAGGTGGCAGGAGCCAGTGATTGAGAGAGAGAATGTCCAGAATGATGTGCAGGCTGCCCTGTATAAGGGGGGTCCTGGATACCTCCAACCTGACCCCCACATTGCTCCCACCCCCGCCCCCTCCAGCAGTGCCAAAGATCCTGCTGTCAGTCACAGAGCTGGCGGGTTGTAACTCACACAACGCTGAAGTCTACAGGATCTGCACAGCGATGACAAGCGATCCCGTAAAAGATGGGCGATTTACCGGGTTTAATTTGATGGCCACATAAACTATCAAACACACAACAAGGAAATAAAAAGGCCACCAGGCACCTGCGCAATTAAAAGCTCCTCTGAGGCGTGCCATCTCCCTCCCCGCCTCTGTCAGCCCTGTTCCCAGAGCCACAGGGCTCGGCCTCGGGCTGGCCTTGGGGAAGGGGGTGGCAGGGGAGACACCAGCCAAGATGGATGAACTGGCAGACAGGGGAATGGAAAGGCCTTGGGTCCCTGCTTCCCAAATACTTCTCTGTTATCCATCAAGCATCTCTGAAAGGTGCAATTTAGACTCCATTATGATGCCGGGCCTCTGGAGGCTGGGGACTGTGGCCGTGAGCAGAGCAGGTGCTGGGAACAGATGTCCACGCCAGAGTGTGGTGGCTGGCCTTGGCTTCGCCTTAACAAGTCTGGCCCCTACTCAGGGCACTACCCCAGAATGGCCAAGGGCAGAGGCCACTGTGTCCCCTGTGCTGATGCAGAGCCGAAAGGCCGGAGGTGCGTGTACTCTAGTCAGGTGCTGGGCCTAGGTAGAGGTGTTCCTATGCTCGACCTGAGCCCAGAGACCAAGGCCAGGTGGCCTCTGAGCAGATCTGAGCCTTCCTGTCCCCAGCACCTGCCCTGCTCCATCTGCCTCCTTCCTGAGCCACCTGAGACAGGACCTCCAGGCTCCATGACCTTCACGGTCCTGGCTCTGTGCAGCTGGGAACCTAAATTGGCTGTGACCTTGCAAGATCCCTCAGCTCTCTGAGCCTCAGGGACCAAGGACCAGTGTGATGTGACAGACCACTGCCTGTGCAAAGGGAGTGGGCAAGACCCGCTGGTTTATCCTTGTGCTCTAAAGGCCAGAGTGGGGCCACATGCTGCTCTCTCTCTCTTCAAACCTGTCCTCTCCCATGATCTCCCAAGGTGAGGTGATCGGGTGAGGGCCAGGGCAGCCTGGGGCACCCACATTTTCCACTCTTCTTGGGCCTTGGGCAAAGCAGACAGGAGGTTCATGGAGGGAGGGCACTGCCATGAGGAAGGGGAGCCCTTGGCCCAGCCCCATGGTCATGCCCAGCAGGCTAGGGGCGAATCTAGGCTCCACTACTTCCCGCCGCGGCACTGGGGAGGGTCTCTTTGTGCTTTGGTTCCCTCATCTACAAAATGGGCCAATAATAGTTTCTTGGAAATATTTGGCAAACACCTGCTATGTATCAACTGGTGGGCTGGGCCCAGTGGAGCAGACACCCCCAAACCTACCTGTGCCTTTAGATCATTTGCCTTCTTTTCTTTTGCGGTATTGGGGATTGAACCCAGGGACAGTCTACCACTGAGCTAGGTTATAGCCTTATTTACTTTATATTTTGAGGCAGGGACTCACTAAGTTGCCCAGGCTGGCCTTGAACTTGTGATCCTCCTGCCTCAGCCTCTCAAGTAGCTGGGATTACACAAGTGTACCAGCTTCAAACAATTTTTTTTTAAAAAGTCAACCAGCACAGTAGTTGGTGGTAAATACTATATTGACAAAAGCAGTGTTCTGGGATCATGGTTTTGGATAGAGTGATCAGGGAAGGCCTCATTGAAGGTGGGGAGGCTGTGAATGTGTGATCTAGGATAAGCTTCAGGCACAGAACAGCATGTACAAGGGCCCTGGGGTAGCAGGGTGTGCCTGGCTACTGCACTGAGGGAGAAGTAGAGTGGACGAGGCCACTGGAGTGCTGCAGCAGGTCCCACGGGGGCTACTGTGATGGCTGTGGAGGGCTCTGAACAGAGGAGCGGCAGAAAGCCTTTACCAGGTGACTCTGGGTGCCCAGGAGGGGGAGGGGCTACAGAATGTGTCGAAAGGCTCAGGGATGGAGGCAAGAGGAGGCGAGAGGGCCAAGCAGCCCTGCTGAGGCCAGCTCGGGTGCCAGGAGCTCACACAGGCATCACCGAGGAAACGAAGCCAACACCACATCTGGGGCCAGGTGTGGCGCAGTTTCCCATCCAGCACAGAGCCCAGAGCCTGGGAAGGTGCTCAAGGCCTGCAGGCCTAGGTTGGTCGTGTCCCAGGGCCCAGGCTAGAGGCGGGAAGGAGTGGGCAGGCCTCCCATGCCCTCACTTGGTTCCAGCTGGGGGCAGTGACTGACCTCATGGACATCAGGTCACCATGGCCTAAGTGGGGTCCATCTGGCTTTGGGCAAAGCCGGGGCTCTGGGAGGCCTTGGAGGTACTGTTTTCTGGGAAAACAAGAGGCGCCGAGTGCACAGAAACAGTCCTTTCTGTCCTCAGGTGTCACCAGTGCCATACCACACTAGACTGTGCGGGCCACAGGCCCTACCCTTAAGCACCTGGAATTTAGCCAGGGATATTAAAACACCAGCAGCCCATCGGCATGGTCTAGAGCATGGAGAGCCACATGCTGGTGGTGGCCAAGACTCTGGCCTGTGCCCCAGACAGGCTGGCTTCCTCCTTTGCTCTTTTCAAGTGTTCTTGAGTAAGCTAGTGTCACCCAGCTGTAGTTTTCTCATCTGTTATGTGGGAATGAGAGGATACCGATCTCATGTTGCTGAAGGGTTAAATGACTTAAATATTCAGGAAGCTCTAACAGGCTTTATTACAGTCTGAACAACCATCCCACTAAAATGGGATCCCAGGGGCTGGTACACGCCGAATGCTCAATAAAGATCTGTTAGACGGATGGAGGAACAGACAGATGATGGATGGGTAGATGGATGGGTAGATGGCTGGGTGGATGGATAGACGGATGGTGGATGGACAGGTGGGAAGACAGTGGATAGATAGGTGGGACGGTAGATGGATGTGGGTGGGTGTGTAGATGCACAGATGAACCAATGGACAGGCTGACGCGTGGATACGTAGGTGGACAGAGAAGAGGAAGCTCTGCCTGGGGCATCTGGAAGACCTAGCAGAGAAGGGGGACATTTGAACTGGGTCCTTAAGAGTGAAGAGGAGTTTGCTGGATGGAGAGGAGAAGCCCAGGAATACAGAAGGACAGAGAAGGGAGAGCGGTTTGGTATAGATGAGAAATGGAAATGCTCAGTTACTAAGCCATGAGAGTGAGGTCCCCATGGGCTCATTCAGTGGGTGCAGGTTCCACTCTACATCCCAGGACTGCCCTCCAAGGCTGCAGCCTCCCCTTGGTCAGAGAGGCCATTGTGTCCCAACAACGAAGCCTCTGTGCCCCCAGCTTTACAGCAGACCTTTGCTGGCTGCGTGAAGACACCTTCCCTACTGAGATTGAAAGATAATTTCTTTTAATTGATTTTTTTTACCACTATGAACAATATGAAATAATATGAGAAAAATCTATGCTGCAATTTTTCTATTTGTGAAAACTGAAATTACACTTTGCAAATGATTCCCTCAGAGCGCATACAACACCTCCCTCCTTTTATTTGTCTCATTTCTTTAAATGCAACAAAGCTGATATATATATATATATATATATATATGTATGTATGTATGTATGTATATAATATTTCTGCAATTGCTGGAAGTTTCAAGGTTTGGAAGGGGGCAAGGTGCCGAATAATTTCCCACACAGCATGGAACATTGAGCTAGGAAGGTGCCTCTGACATGAAGCAATTTCAGTAAATACACGAGAAGGCAGCTCTGTTGACACCTCCTTCTTCTGTCTGTAAAATGTACGCGTAACAAACAGGCGGTGGTGTTCTACCACCAGACAATGAAGCCCCACGCTCTCCACTGCTGGCCAGTGCTGACGCTGGCAGCTTTCTTCTGGTGGGTTCCAGTGATGCCCCCTTTCTGAGCTCATGCGCTTTCCAGAAGCAAGCTTTGTCCTCAGAACCTGGGTCTGTGTTAGAGAGCGATGCACAGTCCTGTTCCACCGAGAAACCGTGGCTCTGAGTCCATAAAACACACTCTGAATCCATCCCATCAACACCGACCAGCCCTCTAGGGTAAGCCACAAAGACAGGCTTAGACTGGGGTCTCGGAAGGAACAGCGCAAACCGCAGCCTGGCGTGCTCTAAGTCCACCTCCCCGAGATACACAGTTCCACCCGGGAAGATGGGCAGGGTGGGTGCCGCCGGAATCCACCTCATCCAGAGAGCTCACCTCTGACTGGCTGGCGGGTGGGCATCTGACTCCCTCTGTGGGCCTCTGCCCTGTCTCATCCTCACCGCACCTGTCTTATGCTCCTTGCAGGTGTCAAGGCTCTGTGCCAGGTGGGGTCGGGCTCCCCCAGCCGTCCACCATGGTGGTAGCACACCCCACTGCCACTGCCACTGCCACGCCCACTGCGACTGTCACGGCCACTGTTGTGATGACCACAGCCACCATGGACCTGCGGGACTGGCTGTTCCTCTGCTACGGGCTCATTGCCTTCCTGACAGAGGTCATCGACAGCACCACATGCCCCTCGGTGTGCCGCTGTGACAATGGCTTCATCTACTGCAACGACCGGGGGCTCACCTCCATCCCCACGGACATCCCCGACGACGCCACCACCCTCTACCTGCAGAACAACCAGATCAACAACGCCGGGATCCCCCAGGACCTCAAGACCAAGGTCAACGTGCAGGTCATCTACCTGTACGAGAATGACCTGGACGAGTTCCCCATCAACCTGCCTCGCTCCCTGAGGGAGCTGCACCTTCAGGACAACAATGTGCGCACCATCGCCAGGGACTCACTGGCCCGCATCCCGCTGCTGGAGAAGCTGCACCTAGACGACAACTCCGTGTCCACCGTGAGCATCGAGGAGGACGCCTTCGCCGACAGCAAGCAGCTCAAGCTGCTCTTCCTGAGCCGTAACCACCTGAGCAGCATCCCCCCGGGGCTGCCACACACGCTGGAGGAGCTGCGGCTGGATGACAACCGCATCTCCACCATCCCGCTGCACGCCTTCAAGGGCCTGCACAGCCTGCGGCGCCTGGTGCTGGACGGCAACCTGCTGGCCAACCAGCGCATCGCGGACGACACCTTCAGCCGCCTGCAGAACCTCACAGAGCTCTCGCTGGTGCGCAACTCTCTGGCCGCCCCGCCCCTCAACCTGCCCAGTGCCCACCTGCAGAAGCTGTACCTGCAGGACAACGCCATCAGCCACATCCCTTACAACACTCTGGCCAAGATGCGTGAGCTGGAGCGGCTGGACCTGTCCAACAACAACCTCACCACGCTGCCTCGCGGCCTGTTCGATGACCTGGGCAACCTGGCGCAGCTGCTGCTGAGGAACAACCCCTGGTTCTGCGGCTGCAACCTCATGTGGCTGCGGGACTGGGTGAAGGCGCGGGCGGCCGTGGTCAACGTGCGGGGCCTTATGTGCCAGGGCCCCGAGAAGGTCCGTGGCATGGCCATCAAGGACATCACCAGTGAGATGGACGAGTGCTTCGAGACAGGGCCGCAGGGCGGTGCGGCCAATGCGGCCGCCAAGACCACAGCTAGCAACCGTGCCTCGGCCACCACGCCCCAGGGCTCGCTGTTCACCCTCAAGGCCAAGAGGCCCGGGCTGCGCCTCCCCGACTCCAGCATCGACTACCCCATGGCCACAGGCGATGGTGCCAAGACCCTGGTCATCCAGGTGAAGCCCGTGACGGCGGACTCCATCCGCATCACGTGGAAGGCCGCACTCCCCGCCTCCTCCTTCCGGCTTAGCTGGCTACGCCTGGGCCACAGCCCTGCAGTGGGTTCCATCACAGAGACCCTGGTGCAGGGGGACAAGACAGAGTACCTGCTCACGGCCCTGGAACCCAAGTCCACCTACATCATCTGCATGGTCACCATGGAGACCGGCAACACCTATGTGGCCGATGAGACGCCTGTGTGTGCCAAGGCAGAGACAGCTGATAGCTACGGCCCCACCACCACACTCAACCAGGAGCAGAACGCTGGCCCTATGGTGGGGCTGCCCCTGGCAGGCATCATCGGCGGCGCCGTGGCTCTTGTCTTCGTCTTTCTGGTCCTGGGGGCTATCTGCTGGTATGTGCACAGGGCTGGTGAGCTGCTGACCCGGGAGAGGGCCTACAACAGGGGCAGCAGGAAAAAGGATGACTATATGGAGTCAGGGACCAAGAAGGATAATTCTATCCTGGAGATCCGTGGCCCTGGGCTGCAGATGCTGCCCATCAACCCATACCACGCCAAAGAGGAGTACGTGGTCCACACCATCTTCCCCTCCAATGGCAGCAGTCTTTGCAAGGGCACGCACACCATCGGCTATGGCACCACACGGGGCTACCGGGACGGGGGCATCCCTGACATCGACTACTCTTATACATGATGCCGGCCTGCTCAGCCCCAGCCCCTGGCCGCCATCCTGAGTGGTGCCCGGCTCTGCCCAGCCCACTGCAATCCCAGAGAGCAAGGAAGAGAAATTAATTCCACGATGATTCTCCCAGCAGAAAGCAAAGTTTGGGAAAGGTTGATGATTTCCTACAACATACCAGTGAGGGACAAGGAAAAAACATTTTTTTTAATGAATAGAAGACAGGAAGGGGATCTGACATTGTTGGAGACATAATTTATCCCAAATTATGTCAACTGGGGAGGGAAGAACAAAAATTAATACCGAAGGAAGGGTTGGGTTGGGGATTTTTTTTTTCCTGAACTGGAAAGATACTACCTGTACAACATCTGTGTACACCTCGCACTCTGTTCGGGGCCGTTACAAAAATCCATCAGAGAGAAGCCACCGACACACAGGCCCCCACACAGCATCCTGCTGCCAGCTGCTCACCGGCAACGATGCGATGGAAGGTTTTCAGGCGCCTCACAAAGGAGAAAGGCAAAGAAAAGATCTTTTGCTATGGAGATATTGTCCTGAAATCTCTTCCCTGGTTCTTTCCATGCCATTTCCCTGACAGATTTGCAGAAAGAGAGTCTTTCACTGCGTTCTTGGAACAATTAATGTAGTCGATTAAAAAGAAAAAAAATCGAACTTTTTTCTTCCTATGCTGAGCGCTCTTCAGTTCCATGCACCATCCTCCATAGAAGCCCTGATGGAAGCCGTAGCTTTCCCTGCCATGTGGAGGTGCGTCTGTCTGCCCGTCTGTCCTGTTTCCTGTCTCTCAGTGCAGATGGGTAGATAGAGCCACATACACCGTCCTTACAGCACTGCTTGGGTCAGTTCTTACCATTTCCTGAGACAATAGAATTGCAAAAAAATG
This sequence comes from Hystrix cristata, assembly GCA_004026905.1. NCBI lineage: Eukaryota > Metazoa > Chordata > Mammalia > Rodentia > Hystricidae > Hystrix > Hystrix cristata. The sequence continues at coordinate 69,849 of PVJO010002168.1, read as the reverse complement.
TTGCTTTCTCCTAGAAACTACTGCGTAAGTAGCCCATGTGTCGGGGTGGTAGTGAGGTGGGGGGAGGAGCTGTGGTCTGGGTGGGAGGTGTTGCTGTTCCTAAAAGCAGAGGCCAGTATGTCCTGGCAGGTGGCTCAAGGAGGCCCGTGCAAGGGCTCTCAGCTGGCCAGAGCTGGGCCACTGTCCTTTCTGATATAGAGAAAAGCTTTCTTTTGACAGCCAGAGTCCTCATTCTTCTCCCCACAACAGATGCAATCACCTCAGTAGGGTTTACTCATGTTTCCTCTTGGATAGGTAATTAGTGCAGGGACTTTTTTATATACATATATATGTATCAGCTGATTTGACCTTTTGGTTTCCATGGCTGCTCAAACAAAGCCCAGAAAAAGAAAATTTTCGGAAAATCCCTGGGAGACATCAACCCTCACACACACCCCACTGTAGAAAACTCGGTCGTGCCCACTCCTGAGAGAAGATACCAGATCTCTTTCTAAAAATGCCAGCTTCCAAAAGGGTTCTGACCAGGGCCCTCAGAAGAGCTAAGATTTTATTTCCTCCCTCTGGAATCAATGCCGCTATCATTTGTCAACTGACAGTGCAGTGTGGTGAGCCACGAGATTAAAACGATGATGAAATAATGACAGAAGATCTGGAAAGGAGGGAAGCGTGGTGCCTGGGGTTCCAATGGCTGCTGTGTCCTGTACTCGGGGAGCTGGGGTCACCATCTGTCAAAGCATCTCTTGCCCCGCACCAGGAAAAGATGACATCAAAGCAGAGGCAGTGTTCCAAGGGCAGGAGGATGAGAAGGTCTGCTCCTGGCGGTGGTGTTTTCAAAAAGCCTCTGTCACTTGGACCAAAGCAAAGGCAGGAAGAAGAGTCTGGGCAGCAATCACAGGGCCGCCCACGATACGCCTAAGCACTGTCCGCCTGTTGCACATTCAAAGAGCTAACTGGCCCTTCAGCGAAGAGGTGGGTTGAAAGCAATGTTCCTGCCGCTGCTCAGGAGAAGTGGAGGGAGGCGCAGGCTCCCTTTGTGGTCCAGAGATTGTCACCACAGAGGAGACCCCAGCCCTCCAGCCCGAGGGCATGGCCAAGGGGTATGGACACTATTCATTCCAAACGACCTTATTTCCTTCTCCAGCCTGGATCATTTTCTCACACAATGAGGTCTGCAGAGAAACTTTCCCAAGCCTTAATTTCAGGTCTGTATGAATGTGTCCCCAACCCACCCACCCACTGCCAGCCACCCCAGCCGCAGCCCCATCCCTGGTGGCTCAGGAAGGAACAGAGGGGACCCCCACACACACCAGGGAGATCTGGGAGGAGGAGTGTGCGAGGTGGGGCACTGGCCAGGGGGGCGGAATCCCAGCTCTCTGCTGTTTCTACAGTGAGGCCCCCTCCCTCCAGGCACCACTCTGGCCCTCTGCAGGTTCCAGGAAAGTCAGCCCAGCCTCTCCTCTGCCCCAGCCTCTCCTTGCCTGCATCTGCAACATGGTATGCCAACGTGCTCCGTCCCCCAGCTCACCTACGTCCTCTTTCTCCTTTCCTGCCCCAGGAAGGGTCAAGCCATTCCTTTTGTGGCTAGGAAGGAATTTAGGGGCATCTAGTGGCCTAGACCCTCACAGTGGCCTGGGTGGTACACTTTCCGCCCCCATCACACAGCTTGCAAGAGTCCTGCCAACTGCCCGGGCACAGTGCCCAAGCTGAGGACTGGCTTCTTGCACTAATAGGGCTCAGCCCAGCTTATTTAGGGCTGGAGAGCCCAGGCCCTGCCTGTTCCTCACAGGCACCATCTCCCAGCAGGGAGCTCTAAATGCTGGGGAGGGTGAGCACTCCGCCAGCCAGGGGCCTGGGCCCCTCTGAAAGCCCTTTTTATTTTCTCTGCCCCTCAGCATCCTGACATTTCCCAGCATCCTTCCTTAAAGCAAGACCCCCAAATCTGCTTCATGGCGGCCCCGAAGCCCCGTCCCCTCCTCCAGCTCCTCCAAGCTGGGCTGTTAACACAGGATGGAGGAGGTTCAGGGCACCCAGCCTCTCCCACTTCTTAGAAGTGTGCAGACCCACCAGGCCAGTGGTAACACTCCCAGGGTCTAGTAAAACCTCCCTTCTATGGGCAATGACACTGCCACTCAAAAGACCACCGCCAAACTGACCCTCACAATCTCTAATCAGCCAGAACAACCCCATTGCCCTGAGTGTTGATGAGTGTATTTTGTGGCATTTAAGGCAGGTTTAAAGTTGGGGGAAAAAAAAGGCCCGTGACACTTCTTTGGTTAAGTGGTTTACCCTTTGTGGTAATTAGATGTAGCGATTGGAATCTCTTTTCTATTACACGGCAATTTTCCTTTAAATTTCCTCTAAAAAAAAGGAAAGAAAGAAAAGGCAAAGAAGGAGAGAGAAGGCAGAAGGGCTGCATGTCATTTGCATTTTGCGAATGAGGCCTCTTGTAAGCTCATCTCAGGCGTGGGGCCCAACGTATGGAATGCTTAAGAGATTACTAAGAATAAAATCTATTAATTAGTCATACTCAATTCTGCAGACATGATGTGCATCAAAAGCTCCTTTTCTTCCCTTTTCTGCTTCCCCCTTCCCGCGGAAGCCTCCATTTTCACTAAATGGGCTCTGTTTCCTGGCCCGCCTCCATGTTAACATGGCACCCACCCCCCAAGGCTGGGTGCTGGGGCTCTTCTTCCCTGCTCTGGCTGATGCTAGCAGGGAAGGTGGTGATGCCTGGGTGGGAGGAGCCAGCCTTCCTTCCCGGAAGCCCCTGCCTACCCAGAGGGCCCCTTCCCCCCTCTGCAGGCACCATCTTTCCAACAAGGGGTGCGAGGGAGTCAGGAAGTATGTCTGGCAAACACAAGGCCCCTATTTCCCCTTCTGTAAAGTGGGGGGTGCCCTGGGGTGGGTTCTGGTTTCACCCTTTAGGAAAGCCAGGTGCTTCCGAGCCGAATAGGGCCTCCCCGCTCCCTGATTCTGGAGGGTTCCAACAGGCCCATGGCATGTGGGAGAATCCCCACGGGGAGCCCAGGCCAGCCTCCTCCTGAGCTTCCTCCACCACTGGCCAGGCGGGAAGGAGCAAAAGTCTGAGGCACACTCAGGGCACCATCCCACCCCAAACCCCGACAAGTGGCAGCTCAAGTCCCAAAGCCGACCCACTCCAGAAATCTGCTTCCTGCTGAGCGCACCAGGGAGGAGGACGGGGCTTCTGAGCCTCTCACTTATGAAAAATACAACAAGGAAAATTGGATGTGGCAGGCAGGAGCAATGGGGCTGCAAGGGAACCAGGAGAGAGCCAGGGCGGGAAGGAGGGACCCAGGCCTGGTGCAGCAGCCTGTGCCCTAGGGCTAGATCATACTGTTAAGAGCCAGGCTGAGGCTATGGCCAGGGTGACCTGCGGGAGCACCACGCACCATGTCCCCTGCTTGCACCAAAATCAGCGCAGGTGAAAATGGCTGATGCCTTGTGCACTGGATGGGCGCCAGGGTGAGTGCTAACAAGCAATTCACAGGCCTTCCAGAATGCAGAGAGAAGAGGCATTTTTTTTCTTAAGGAGGGATAAAAAGGCTCAAAAATGCAAATCATTACCGTTTACAACCAAGCGAGGCTGCTAAATTGATTAGGAGAGATTAAACTCCTCGGAGGTGAAGGGAAGGGGGGATTCCTGTGGTTTATGAACCTGCCCCACAAGGCTGTCCACACAGCAGGGATTTCCCAGGTCTGGCTGGGGTGCCTGGCCTGCTCCTTCCCCTGGGGACCAGGTGACTCCGAGGGCTGACACCAGGTGGGCCAGAGTGCTGGGGCCGAGCCCTGCCAGGGGACCTCATAAACCTTTGAGCCAGAAGGGGCTGCTGCAGCCCACACTGGCCATCAGATGCCATCCCAGACTCCAGATTCCACCTGCCTTCAGGGGTGACAAGCCACGCGTGGGTCAGGGAACGGGCCTGTGCCATCAGTGGTAGAGAAACTATGGCATGCATGCCACAGCCAGCTGTTTATCACTGAAAACTCTAAAAGGTTCACCATCACTGAAAAAGTACAATACCTGTTGTGTAATCTGCTCCCTGTGGCTGGGGAAAGGGTGCGCCCAATTGTGCAGGGAAACCGAGGGCAGGGAAAAGAAACCCTGGCGCAGCAAAGAAAGTAGACAGTGAGCGCCCCATCACTGGGAGCATTCAAGCACTAGATGGGATATGGCAGATACCTTCCTCCCTAAGCTGAGGTCTGGCTCTTTGACTAAGATATCCTGGTTCTCGCCTTTGCTCTCTCACCCCCCACAACCCCAGGAGAGGAGGTAGAGCCATCTGCCACTCCTTCTCCAGGAGTGAGAGGGGCTGACAGGAGTGAGCCACAGCCCTGTGCAGCTGCACACCCCAGGTTGCCTCCCGGGCCTGTTACCTTGACCTGGCCTGGCTGCGGCTGCAGCTGAACGCAGCACAGCACTGATCCCTCCATGACAACGGCCAGCTTGATGGCACCTGGGGCACTGTTCACTCTGCAGTTTTTAAGCATTTACCGATTCTTTTGAAATGCTCCAAGTAGTTCCCTGAAATATCTACATTGGCTTCTTTTTTTTAAAACTGACAAAAAGATTCCCTTTGCTCCCCACCCTGTCTTTGCTGTCCCCCCTCCCTTGGCTTTTTTAGCATGTGGTCTTTCTCTGCTTTGGGAATCCCATTACTTTCATCCTGTGTGAGAGGGCCTTGTGCCCGGTGTCCTGCCTCTTCCCCTTCCCCTGGGGACACCCCATCCTGGCCAGTGAAGCCCTCTCACTGCCCTCCTCCCCTTGTCACTGAAGTGCCCAGCTTGTGCCAGGAAGAGGCGCTGGGGGCAGCGTGTGACCCTCCCCACTTCTTACAAGGCCAGCCCCCAAGGCGCTGAAGCCACATGGCAGGCAGGGTACCCTGGCCCTGGCCACCCAGCCCAGAGAGTCCTTGCAGGAAGGTCTTTGCTGCTGCTGGCCCTAAATCTCTTTTATGGTCACTGGGGGATGGTCATTTGGGAGAGATACCAGGTCCCCACATCTGGTGGGACCCACCTAGCCACCGCCTGCCCCACCAGGGTCACTGAGGCCCAGCACAGCACCTGGCACATGGGTGTGCACAGTCCTTTACTTCCCAACTGAATTAGCCACCACCTCCTCTTCATCCTCCTCATCCTCACCACCTGCATCTTGCCCCCTCAGCTCCGTGCGAGTGGCCTGAGTGTTGGCAACCAGTAGCCTCTCGTCCTATACCCACCACACTGGTAGCCTGGCACAGAGGGGGCTGTCTGGGCACCGTGCCCTCTCGGAAGCATCCACCTCTGCTCATGCCCAGTGTGAGCCTGATGGGAAGGTGCAGACTGGGTGAAATCTCACACCTGGCCTCAGCACCAATATGTGCCTCGGTTTCCCCTCTCTGAGTCTTGCTTCCAGTGGGTATAGGGAGGCAGAGAACTGGAGGACAGCCCTAGAGGCAAGCAGGAAGGAGGATCCCAAGTGATGCCCACTTTGCCTGATGCTCCACCAAGAGTCTACACACCCGAGCCACCTGGAGGAACTGATCAGGCCTCCTCAAGAGAAATAAACACACTATGAACTGACAATCAACATGGCAGTTGGATCGCCAAAAGTTCTGGGCACAAAGGGGAAAGACACACATAACTGTGATAGTAGCCTTGGATTCCCCCCAACCCAGCACCACCACCTGCCAGTGGCCTGAGCTTTGAGAAGCCCACCCTGGTGTCCAGGGCAGAGTGCGAGGGTGAGGACCCTGTGTCTTCCAGCTCACAGAGGGAGGCAGAGAGCCTTCGGGAACAAGCTGCAGGCCTGGAGTTGGAGGCTTGTCACCTGAGAGGGAGAGGCCAGAAGACAGTGATTGAAAGCCAGGGGAGGTGCTGGGCAGGCTGGCAGGGTGGGGTGGGGGCTGCTGTGTGAGTCTGCCGGCTGGGGCCACCAGGCAAGTGTGAGCAGGGAGCCGAAGAGTGAATACCCCCAGGAGGACCAAGCTCTAAAAAGGGTTGCAGAGTGAATGTTCCACCTGCCACAAACCACAGTTCCCTCCCGTGTGTTCAAAGGTGATCTAGAGTCATTTGGTCTTGTGAAGCATCCTGCGGTACCTGCTCGGTGTGAGCCCCTCCCAGCAATCGGAAGGGGGAGAGGAGGCAGGGCAGGGCCCTTGGCCAGACCCTAGTGAATGGGATGGTTCTGCTGCTGTAGCAGGTGGGATGCCAGGCCAGCTGATGGCACGGGGGTGGGTGTAGGAGATGGGCCTGGTCTCTTCAAAGCCTGTGGCTAAGGTGCCTTCTGCTGTCTGAGGGGCCCCTGCCCCAGCACCCCCAGCTCCCCAACCTCCCTGGCCGAGCCCATCTGCAGAATCAGGCCCCTGGGGCCGTGTGGCTGCAAGCTCCTTGTCTTTTTCCTTTTTCTCTGAAGAGCAAAGCAATGGGGGGGCGCCCCTGAGTGACAGACCTCCCCTGCTGCTCCTGCTGCCATCTGAGACCAGGCTGGCTGCTGCAGCCTGGCTCCCAGGGGCCGGACCAGACTGCCTCAATCCCAACCTCACCACCAGACCGGGGTTTTCGGAAAAACCAAGACACACAAACACCCACCACGACAACAACACAAACCAAAGTGCACTGCGAACCGCCCTTTGGCCTCCTTCTTGTAGGTGCCTTGAAACTTCACTGTTGAGATGAATGTGATTAACTACTTGGTCCTATTCTGTTTGTCTGTTTTCATATGAAATGTCTAAGTCCACCTGCCTTGTCCTTTCTTGAAATAAATAGAAAGATTTAACTTTTACAGTCATCTCGACTGCTGACTTCAGCTCGGCGGCTGCATGCCAGGGGCCAGGTGTCTGTGGCACACATGGTCTCAGTTGTCCGGATGTCACCCCTGGGGATGGGTCTGCTGTTGGGGTCCACTGGCACAGGAGTACTGGCCAGGCAAAGAGGAACTCTGAGGCTGTAAATTCCCTGGGGCACGATGGGAATCATGTGGTGGTACATGCCTATAATCCCAGCTATTCAGGAGGCTGAGGCAGGAGAATTTCGAATTTGAGCCCAACCTGGACAATTTACTGAGGCTCTAGCCCAGGCTGCCTTTTAAAATTTAAAAAAAGGCAGCCTGGGCTACAGAGAGAGTTCAAGGCTAGCCTGGACTACATAGTGAGATCCTGTCTAAAAATAACAATAATAAAGGACTGGGAGTGTAGCTCAGTGGTACAGTGCTTGACCAGCATTCTCAAAGCTCTGGGTTCAATCTCCAGTACCACAAAAAAAGAAAAGAAGAGAAAAAACTGGACATGGTGGCACATGCCGGTAATCCCAGCACTCTGAGAGGCTGGAGCAAGAAGACTGAAAGTTCAAGCCCAGCCTGGGCAATTTAGCAAGCTAGAGAACAAGTCTCAAAATTTAAAAATTTTAAAAAGGAATGTGAATGTATCTCAGTGCAGAGTCCCTGGGTGCAATCTCCAGTACTGGCTGATATCAGTACTTAAACCGGCCACACAGGGCAGACTGACAACTAGATGCAGACTCGGAGGGTTCTCCCCCTAGAGATGTATGAATAAAAGCTAAGGATTATCCCGTAAGAGGCCCGGCAACCATATGGGCATCCAGATAAGAGAACTGTCCAGGCATCTAGGGATACGTGCTTATTCTGCTGCCCCAAAGAACATCTGCCTGGGTTTGTCCCCTCTAGATGGCCCCCGTCCCCAGACATGCCCACTGCACTCATGCCTTATCTGCGTATCTCATACCCCAAAAGGAGAGGAGAAAAAAATTATTTCTCATGAGAACAATAACTGTTTCTGCTAAATTTAACATAAAAAAAGAACTCATTCCTTCCATGTGCTGGGGCAGGAGCCAACCAAAATCCTAAAAAACCACTCCAAAGTGTGGCCTGCTGAGTGGCCAGGTGACCACTAGAGGAACGAACGATTCTGTTCATCTGACTTCTCCAGAGGGGAGGCCCAGTAGGTACTCAGGAGGACTGCCCCACGCTTCTCACCTCGGGCTGGTCGAGGAATCTTTCTGGAACAAGGGCAGCCAGTCAGGAGACAATGGCCAGAGACCACTGTGCTATGAGGGGGTCAGGGCCTGCCATGGTGGTGGGGCAAGGGGGTGATTCTGCAAGTCAGGTGAGGACTCAGACATCAAGGGAGAGGGCCTGGCCAGCACCTGAAGTGGGCACAAGAAGCCAAGTCCAGCCCTGACCTATAAGTTTCAGATCCTGCCCAGCAGCAGCCCCTCTCAGTCAGTCCAGCCTCCGGCCACACAACAGGCAACTCCCTGGTCACCTCCTGCCTTCCTCAGCCCTTCTGCCTCCCCCTTGAAGCCTTGGAGAGTCCCCACATGCCTTCCTATCCAGGTAACCAGCTCCAGCATTCCAGCCAGGACCTGGCAGGCAGCCCTCACCCTCACACTCACAGGGCACAGCCGGGCATGCAGGAAGCCCACACACATGTGTGAAGAGCAAGTCAACGCACACGGGATGGGACCCTGGCTATCCACCTGTCTAGCTGATAGGTGTGGGGTACCAGGAAGACTGTCCAAGCATGATGGCCCTTGGTGGTCCCAGCATCACAGCAATTGTGCAGTCTACTCCTCACTTCCCGCAGGGACAGTTCTGCCTGAGCACACCTCACCCTCCACACACATGTGGTGGCACCACAAACCTGGGGTCCCATGGAGCTCCCTGAGCCAGGGAAGAAGGGCTGGTCCCCAAACTGTTCCTCAGCCCAGGAGTACACAGAGGTTCTACCCAGAGGGTGCTTGTGGTCACCTGCCCTTGGAAACCCCTGCTGTCCTGGAGGGCTTGTTGGACAGGGCCTGGAGCCCCTCGGATCTGAGTTGGACCCACAAACCCCCCCACTTACCTGTTTCTCATCCCCCTCGTGCCTGTTTCCACCTCTATAAGGTGTGTCCCCACTGCTGCTGGAGAGCCACGGTGGAGACCCAAACACTCAAAACCACCACTGCTGTCATTTGGACCACTGAGATAGTGTTGACCCTGCCACCACGTACTGGGGGCTTCTGGAGTGGACAGAGTACTGGGCTCCCAAACGACCACAGTCCTCCACACTGGCATACCCCATTCTTGGTGGGCCCAGCCCCCTGGAATAGAGCCAGGTGGTGGGCTGGCTGGTGTCTCAGGAGGCCCAGGGGTCCTCCTGAGGTCCGGGGGGTCATAGCGGTGCAGTAAAGTCCCCCTTGGCCTGGCATAGAGGAGAGGCATCTGTACAGACCTGGGCCCACACCCCAAACCATGCTGTTCACACTCTTCACAGCCCGCTCTGCACAGCCCGTTCTGCACAGCCTGCTAAAGGGCATCTAAGGCTAGCTGGAGCCCAGCGCTTCAGGAAGACTGCGACTGGGGTGGGCAGGCTAGCCAGGACCCCAGTGCAGAGGCCTGGCCAGGATGGCCCCACGAGAGGACCACAAGGGCCCGTGAATCTCAGGTCAACAGAAGGAAAGACAGACATCCAAGTGTACCAAGCTTGTCCTGAGAGGCAGGACAGCAAGCACAGCTAGTGGGTTCCCCAAGGAACCGAGTATTGGGTGTCACAGGGGACTTGCTGATCCTGAAGAGCCCTGCCATCTCCCTGCTTGTCATTAGGTGGATGCCAGGTGACAGAGTATCCCCGGCAAGCCCTAGATCCCACCCCGATGCAGCCCCTGCCATGCCTCTTGCCAGCCAAGCAGAAGCCCCAGGACATGCTCATCCCCAAGGTGAAGGGCAGGGGTAGGGCAAGACCCCTGAAAACCAGGGCACACCCAAGGCCCAGAGCCCCTGCTTCATCAAACTCAGGACTAAATAAAAGTCCCAGTCCAAATGGGGGCAAGAGCAGGTGACCATCTACTTCCCAAAAGAGTATCTGGCTTCACTGAGCATCCTGGACACAAGCCATCCAAACTCAAGATGGGTCGATACCTCAAACCGTGGCCCTTCATCCAAGTTCCGTGGCTGATTCTCAGCATCTGGTTAGGAGGGTCCCGGCCAGATCCAAGGCCACCCAGCTAGCCCTGAGATTCTGACTTGGGAGGTCTGAATGGCATAGATCTGTCCACTTTCAGGTACACAAGATAAGGCCTGACCCCTGAGGCCCGCACACCAGCTGCTTTCCCTGCCCCCTCCACCTATATCACCTCCCAGCACTGAGCTCGCCAGCTCCCCACCAGCCTCCAGGTCCAACCCCGCTGAAGGACCCTCTCCTCCTGCGGCAAAGTAAACAGGCTCTCTTGAGCGATGACTGACAGTGCAGACAAAGCCCGGAGCTCCCCCCTCGCAGATTTACAGGGGAAGTGAAATCTTATTTGCACCGCTGCCAAGCCTGGGCTGAGATGAAATTATGCCTTGAGAAGAGACCCGGCCGCTCTCTCGGAAGTGGCTGCATCCGAGACGGGCTTATTAAAAGCCACAGTGGCCACATTTCAACCTGTTTCAGGTGTTAAGTAATTTACTGTCACTCAGAATTCAGTAGCAGATTTTTATCATTTTTATTTTCTTGGTGCAGACAAATGCCCCCAGAGGTCTCTGCATAGGTCCCAGTCAGCGATGAAGAGGGACCCAGGATGAGGGTGGGCCATGATGGTAGCAGATGTCCCAGCCCTCCCCAGGGTTACACCAGGCCTGGCCAAAGTGATGGGGAGGGCAGGAGCTAAGGCTCTCACCCAACCCACAGTTTTGGGGGTCCCAATAATCCCCCCCAAAACCCTTGGGACATTTTCTGATGGCAGCAGGAGCTTTAGCTATGAGGGCAGAAACTGTTCTCAGTACCTGACCAACAGCCACACGACTGAGTGTTTACTAAGGGCTGGGGATGCAGCTCAGTGTGGAGGCCCCAGGTTTAATCCCGAGTACTGCAGGGAGGAAGGAGGGAAGAAAGGAAAGAAGGAAGAAAGAGAAAGAAAGAGAGAAAGAAAGAAAGAATGAAAGAAAGAAAGAAAGAAAGAAAGAAAGAAAGAGAAAGAGAGACAAAGAAAGAAAGAACGAGAGAGAAAGGAAGAAAGAGAAAGAAAGAAAGGGAGGAGGAAGAGAGACCTTTTAAAATCGTCACTGACTGAGTCAGAAGCAGTCTGAAGCCAGCTTGGGCTACACAGCAAATGTGAAGCCAGCCTGGACTACTTAGCATCTGCTAAAATCATAAAACAAAAAAATCTTCACTGAGCTGGGAGCACACCTATAATCCCAGCTACTCAGCCTCCTGCTAAGGCAGAAGGATCACAAGTTCAAGCCTAGCCTGGGCAACTTAGTGAGAACCTGTCTCAAAATAAAAACTAAAAAAAGGGCTGGAGATGCAGCTTGGTGGTAGAGCACTTACCTAACATGTACAAGGCCTTAGGTCCATCTCTATCCACCCCCACACAGCAGAAACAAACAAACAAACAAGTCTATTAAGCAACTGCTGTGTGCCAGGCCTTGTTCACATAGGGAACACAGCAACCAAGGGGACCTGTAGGACCCCTGCCCCATGGAACTCATTCTATCCGTAAGTCCAGTAAGTGGTAGCTAATCAAAGTCTCTGAGACAAACATGCTCTTGACTGGGGTGGGGGCTACGAGGGGAGGGGCAGGAAGGGAGAGCTGGTCTCACTCAGCACCTGCTACCTGCTCCCAATTAGAGTGGCCCTGGGCTCAGGGACTTCCCCACGTCCAGTCCTGTCCTTCCTCTGCCCAGAACCCCTGGGGAACACACAGCTCAGAAATGGGGAGCCTGTGGTCCGGGCCGCGGGTGGGGAGCAGCCCGGAGTGCTCCAGGGCCTTCCGGCCTTTCTCAGTGGTGCTGGGTAGAGGGCGGCTTGATACCTGCCCATTTTGGGGGGATTAAGCCTATTACAGAAACTTCAGGAGTTTATCTGACACCCTTTCCAACGCCCCCTTTCTCCACCTGTTTTCAAACACTCCAGGAAGACCAAGGGAAATCTTCAAAGTTCAGACTGAGCCAAGAGCAGAAATTCTTTAATTAGCTTTCTCTTGGATCGGGGCCCTAGCGAATGGATTAGTCATGGTGGGGGGCAGAAGGAAGGGATCGGAGTCCTCTTTAAAGCCGAGATTACAAGCTGGGGGTGAAAGACCGCAGAGCAGTCTCCAGAGACAGACTACCACCAGAGCAGGCCCTCCCCAGCTGGTGGCTCCCGGGGGGGCTGGCAGATGGAACCTGCCACCAGGAAGGTGCAGAGATGTGCTCTGTTGGGCCCACAGTCTCAGGAAACTGGCGAGAAGAAACTCCTGGCACACGCCTGGATCTCCTAATGAATGTGCCTCCTCCCCATGTGACCGTCCAGATCTGTAACTTTATAATTAGGGGGGATTTCCTAAAGGGGCGCCCATCTGTGAGAGGCAAGGCAGCAGGACACGATGGTGCCAGGCACCAGGCATCTGTCGCCATGTTCCATCCTCACAGCAGGGTGGCACAGTAGGCCTCCAATTCCCACTTTAAAACAAGCATCCCAAGGCCCAGACCCAAGCAGCTTGCCCAAGGCTGTGGTGACAGATGCTGGCACTGGAACCAGGCTGCCCAGGATCCTCCAACTGCCTGGGTCCTGGCCCTGGCAGGAAGCCCGGCACCCATCACCCAGCCCCTGTGCAGTAACCCCAGCACTCGCTGCAGGTGAGCAGCAATTGGAGGCAGGGGCTGTGCCGTAATCACCTCTCATCCTCCTAATGCAGGAGGGAAGGTGGCAGCCACCTCAGTCTGGTACTAGAACGAGAAGGTAGGCAGGAGGCTGGGGGTAAAGCCCAGACCACTCCACAGTTTCAAGAAAGACAGAGTGAGAAGGAGCAAAGAGAAGAGGCCACTGGGCTTCCCAGAGCTGAGCTCCAGGCTGCTGTCACCGTGGGCCTGGCTCTCCTGCTGGCTAGTTCTGCGGGGAGGTGCACCAGAGTCGGTGGGCGGAGGGTGAGCCAAGGACACAGAGACCCAGATTCCCCAAGACCGTGGTTTTTTGAAGTGTGACTTGTACTCTTCCCTCAAGCTCTGCATCAAAGACAGCTCCACTGTGGTTGGGCCACGCTGGGCTCTGCAGATAAGGGCTGCCAGGCTGGGCTGGCAGAGAAAGGTATCCGGCCCCATAGGAGCAGCCTCCTTCTGGCGTTTCTGCTCCTGGGGCAGTGGCCGAGCTATGGGGCAGGCTGCCTCGGAGCCCCTATCTGGAGGCTCCGACCAGCTTCTGACTCTGACCCTCCGCATAGCTCCATCCCCAGGGCTGGGCCGCTCTGCATGACTGTGTAGCACCCTGTGGCCTCCCAGCTGCACAGGCCCATGCTCCCTTGCTCCCCTGTGCAGCACGGCATCCCATACCTGCTGTGTGAGTGACGGTGGCCTGCAGTGCCCAGGAGGGCCCCATAACCCGGAGGTTCCTAGAGGGGCTGGCCAGAGTCAGCAGAGAGAAAGTGAAGACAGAGAAAGTGGTGCTCCTGGCAGGGGGACCTGCCTGTGCGAAGGTCAGGTGAGAGAGAACACGCAGTTAGAAAACCCAAGATCACAGCAGCCAGGACGGACACTGTGGCCAGATGATGTGGTGGGCTGCCAGGATGCCCAGGGCTGAGGTCACTGCCAGGCCCAGACTTTCCCCAAATCAAGGATGCTGAATGGTAAGAGAAGCCATGATAAGACCCAGAGCTGCCCAACTCTGGTCCCAACTGGCCTCCATGAACAGCACCCCACCCACGTCCCCAGGCCAGGCAGTGTGCCTTGGCACCAGCCAGGAGGTTGCAGAGCTGAAACTGGAAGCAGGAAGCAGCATCTGCCCCAAAGAGGCCCAGAAAGACCCGGGCCACAGGCAAGAAAGTGTGAGGACTCCAGGCTGAGGGAGCTGGGGTTGGGATGAGCTGGCAGCAAATCCCTGGGAGCACCCTGCGGTGGCCAGCATAGTGGGGGAAGCGAAGGACACAGAGGGGGCAGCAGTGACCCTAGTGCAGGCAGACAGGAGTTCTATTTATCTTCTGACATAAGCAAGCATTTCTGAGCACCTACTATGTGCCGGGAAAGAGCCTGTCCCCCCAAATCACACTGCATTTGCATGTATCAATACTTGCAGCATCTGCCTCCCTGCCAGGTAAAGAATGATGTCCCTTATTTCAATTAGCCTTTTCTTGATTACTGGTGAAGTCCTGCCTCTCTTCATGTGTTTACTAGCCATTTGTTTTCCTCCTACCGGGAATTGCCTGTCCACATCTCCCACCCATTTTTCTTATTGATTTGTAGGAGTGCTTCGCATCTTCAGAGAGGAGTAAGAAGCGGCCTTCTCCTGGGGCACTTGGGGACCTCCTTGGAGGGTCCTTGGTCCTGGAAAAGGGAGGAAGCCATGCATGGGATTTGGATGCCCCCACCAGGTCTCTGCCCCCACCTGCCTCCCCACAGGCCACCTGTGGTGGGGATGAAGGGCCTTCTGCAGGTGGGAGCCCCTGCCAGGGCTGCATCCTGCCTGGCAAAACCCAGTGAGTCTATTCTTCACTTACACTGAGAAGTTACACTGCCAGTGGCTGGCAGGGTGCTCCTGATGGCACCCAAGGGGAGCTGGCTGGCATCGTTGGCATCAAGGAGGAAGAAAAGACCTTCACTATGCCAGGCCAGTCTGGTGGGGGGACCATCTGACAAAAGGCACATGTCCCTAGGCCTCAGAGACACACTCCAAGCAGTATTCTGCAAACCCCACCCCCATCTAGACATCCTGGACACATGCTTCCTGCTTTCCTCCAGCTATAACAGTCCCTATTAGCCAGGCGTGGTGGCACGTGCCTGTAATTCTAGCACTCAGGAGACTGAGGCTGAAGGATTGCTATGAGTTTGAGGCCAGCTTCAGCTAGGGAGACCCTGTCTCAAAAATCTACAGCCAAAACCAAACCAAACAAAAAACAGTCCCTAAAGAGTGCCCCTGGCTTGGAGGCATCACAAGTGAGCCCTGCCCCCTTGCCCTGAGCCGCTTGACTTTTCCCAGACAAGCCATCCCTGCAGTTTATTTCCCTCCAGTGCTCCCCATATTTCCACAAACAACGAAAACCATAAAAGTGATTTCCAAAGCCGATCATGGCAGTAACATTTAGGGAGACAGGGAAAATAAAGCCCCTGCTTTCCTGGAGTAATGGCTGCTGGGAGTCCTCAGGGGCCCTCTCTGCAGCTGGGGGAGGCTCAAGGGGCCAGGCTGCAGGCGTGCCTGCTTGCACCAGGTGCTAAATGGCTGCCCGGCACATGTTCCCAGGGCCACGCAGAGACTGCAAACCACCTGCTTACCCCCTGCCCTGTCTCTCTGCCCACATCCGTAGCTCTGCGAGGGCCAGGGGAAGCTGGCTGGCACCCTGTGCCCACCCTCACCCCCCACCAAACCCCTGCAGGGATCCCTGGACCAGATTGTAGGTTGCTGCCCTGATGCTGACCAAGGTCGAGCCTGCAACAAGTGGAGCAGGAGGTCGCCCATGCTGAGGGTAGTCCAGGGGCATCCTGGGCAGCCCAGCCACTATTCTGCTCCTGGCCACACTTGGGGGAGCCCTCTGAGGAGGTCAAAACATGGCCGCAAAGGTGGTCACTATAACCTCTTTATGGCAGAAGGGTGTGAGGACTCTAGGGGCCCTGGAATGCTCAGCTCTCCCCCTTGCTCTCCTGGGTGTCACCAGCCCTGGAGTGGTGCCTATGCCCCTCATTTACTCATTCACTCTCCACGTGCTCTTTCATCCACAGGTAGTTCCCAGGAAACACAGTGAAAAGGTCTGGGTTCAAGCTTCCCAGGTCCCAGACAAGTCACTCAACGTCCCTACATCACAGCTTCCCAACCAGAAAAAGCACAAATGATGACAGCTACCTCCCAACTCACTAAGCGGTAATTATTCTGGGCCCAGAGAGTTCCTGAAGGAGGCTAGGACCACTTTCTGCAGCTGCAGAGCAGAGGCCAGATCCCACATGAGGGCAAGGGGCAGACAGGAGGCCCCGGAGACGCCAACACCCCCTTCTAGGAAAAGATGAAAGAAGGTCAGAAGACAAGTGGTCATCCAGGACTAAAAATTCCCACTTCGGGGCAGATCCACTACGCAATAGAGGACTGGGGGCAGGGGTCCCCAGACCACTGCAGGGCACAGATGGCTTCCAGGAGAATGCGGAATTAGCCACGGATTCAGCCTCCAGCTCAACTGTAGAGAGGTGGAGAGAGGAGAGACAAACAGGGATCTTCCACCTAGGGATCTGCCCCTAGAGATCTGGCCAAGCAGGGGTGCGGGGGAGCAGGGTTAGGACAGAGGTCTCCAGGGCTCCAGGGTGGCCAAGGGCTGAGAGGCAGCATCCCGAGGAGAGCCCCCCCCCCCCCCGCAGCCTCCGGAATTTATGCAGCGGCCTGTGTGATTCCTAAGGCAAGACGAATCTCCAGGCCGCTTTTCTCAGCAGGAACAAGCCTTCCCTTCAAATCGATGGTGACACATTTTTAAACTCACATATTAAGGAGGGAAAGATTTTGCCAGCCCCCCGGGGGCAACCCTTATTAGTCACAGGCTCGTGTTTGAGAAACTGAAGCTGCAGATAGTGGGCCTGGGCACAGCGAGAGGCCAGAGGCCAGGATGTCCCAGGATGGGCCCCAGCAGATAGAGGGAGCGAAGCCAGGGGAGGGCGGTACCCTTCCAGCATGAGGCTTGGGTTGGGGGTTGTCTGGCATAAGCCATCTGCAGGGGAAACAGTTGGGGTTTGACCCCTACCACTGCCAAAAAGAATTGGTAAGGGGCCTAGACCAGAATGGGGAAAAAAAAGGTAGAGAGCAGACTTCCAAGTTTAGAGTTATTAAAATCTAACATCATTCCCCTTTTGGTAATGGCTGGTAGGAAGCTCCAAGCTATACTTCCTATGGAGGTATCATCTGGACTGGGAAGAGGGTAGGGTGCCAGGACCCAGGCTGCTCCAAGCAGCCACCAAGAGCATACACTACAAGGACAGGCATGAAGTATGGTCACTGGAGGGACCAGATACTGGTATCAGGTGGCAAGTGAGAGAGGCCACTTGACCATGGCCAGGAGCTGGTGAGAGGCTGGGGGTCGGGAAGGTCACCAAGGATACCCTAGTTGAGGCTTCCAGCTACTGCACACATTCCAGTAAGATGCCGGAATTAAAGCGCCATCTGTGTTTGCATGTGCGTGTGCATGTGCGTGTGTGTGTGTGTGTTGCCATGATTAAAGCGCTCTGCCACTGAGTGACATCCCCAGTCCTAGCTTGGTTCTTTTTACTCCTGTTTAATGGTTCCTGGTTTTATTGTACTTACTCTTCAGTGGGAATCAGTAGGTTAAACACTTTTTAAAAATCAATTCCTGCTCACACATCCACTTCCTCAGTAACGGCAGTCACTGTTCATTAAGTCCCAGCCACCTGTCTAACATTCACCATCTTTGGAGGAGCCATCGGTCTGGGGTGGACAGATAAGGAAACTGAGGCTCCGGGGAAGGTTTCTCCTGCTCAAGGTCCCAAGAGCTTGTAAGTGGCCATGGCAGGACTTGCCCCTCCCGCCCCCAGGGCCCCTGCTCCTGCCACCTTCTTAGGAAGGGAAGTCGAGGGCAGGAAGTCATTGAGAAGCAGCCAGGTAACCCACAGAATTCCCTCCCTGCCTGGTTCCCTCCCCCCAAACCCACCCACCTTCCCATGACCCTCCAGGGGGAAGTTCCCTGCTGGCAGCCAGATGGGATTTAGCTCGTTTGACAGAGGACATGCCGCAAAGCTCCCGTCACAAATGTCAATTCTGGGCCATTGGCTCTAGATTTTCATGTTCCTGTTTCTCCTCCACACCCACAGCAAGGTAGCTCTTGCTTTTCAAAAGGGATGTAGCGTTTGATGATGTTTAAACCTTACGTGAAATACAGCCAGGCGGTAATAATAAAACAGCCTCGAGTCCTGCTGGCAGGGAATGGCTGGCTGCCGCCTGCTCTCCCCACCGGTGGTGGCTGCTGCTCGTTCCCATTTTTATGGCAATTACAATGTCCAAGAAGGGGAGGAGGCAGCAGCAAGAGAGAGGAGAGAGGGAAACTGCTGTGCTAGGAACACTTGTTGCAGCTGTGAGGGGGTACCAAGCCCCATGTCGTGTGTCCCGCAGGGATGGCCAGTGTAGCAGCCACCTTCCTCTCAGCCCTGCTCTGCTGTCCTCATACCCCCACCAGAACCCAGCACCACATCCAGCTGCTGTCCTCACTGGCTTCCACCTCCTGGCACCCCCTCGTGGATATAAATAGCACATCCCCTCCCCTACCGCCAAGCAGAGAGCTGGCGTCCCCAGGCAGCCCAGCCCCTGGAACAGCCTGTTTCCACCTCAGGGGCCCTAGCCCCTCTGAGTCCTTAGTTCCCATTCTTCATGTCCCCAGCACTCCTGCTGTGCAAGCATCTGGGCTACCCCCACCGTGATGGCACCTCAGAGGCACCAGCCAGTCCCAGAATGAGACCCAGAGTCACATCTGCCCCTGCTCTCAAGGGGCTCCTGGGCTAGTGGGAGGGACTTTCTGGCTCCAACTTTCCCCCAACAGTGAGATGGCTCACTCTCAGGTGTCCTCAGGCCTCCATGTGCTGGGTTCTACAGGTGGAACTCCACCCCTTCCTCTTAATCCCCACACACACCTGTGGAAACCAAGGCCGGGAGGAGGAAGGACTTGTCCAGCCTAGTGTCAGAACCAGACCAGCACCGCAGTCTGTCTGTGAGCAGCCATACTCAGACCTCCAGAATCCCTAGCCCATGTGCACCCCAGGGACCCTCCAGCCCAGCCCAGCCCAGCCCAGCCAGGCCTGCCCCTGCTACTGCCCCTCAGACCTCCTGCACCTTTCTGACAGACAATAAATGGAGACTGCAGGGGGGCAGCATCACCAGAGCTGTGAGAAACACGCTGCCACCAAGGCGCCTTTGTTTATTTAGTTTGCAAAACAAATAAAGGGCCCAAAGGTAACTTTCTAAACCACAGGCAGACCCAAGGGTGGGGGGGTCGGGGCTGGCAGGGGAGGCCCAGACCTCAGCAGATGCAGCCAGGCTGACAGAGACAATTTAAATCACCAGCTTTCCCAGGACACACCCTGTCCCACCTCCCACCATGTGCCCACATACCCTTCCCGTGCACTGAGCATCCCCGGCCTGCCTGCCCGGGCCCCTGGTGACCAGAAACACCACAAAGACTGGTGGTCAGGTGGGGTCAGCAGGGGCCATCCCCACCCTACCCCTGCCCCTGCCCCGGGCTATCAGGCTCCTCACAGGGAAAACAGCCCAAGCAAGTGTGGGTGCAGAGCAGGCAACGGCTGGCCAGTGGGGCTGCACAGCCCGTGAAGGCAAGAACAAGTGCAGCCTCCCCACGCAAGGGGCAGCTCTGTGCCTGGCATTCATCGCACTGGTATTTTACACAAACTGTCTCCTTTCAGACTCCTGACTCCAGGGCTGGGGCTGAGCCTCTGTCAGCTCTACTTCGCAGAGGAGAATACAGCTCAGCAAGGTTAAGTGAGTTGAACAAGGCCGCACGGCTGGTGCCGGGACTCCTCTCTCAGGTACAAGGTGACCTGCTACAGAGACCCAGACTGATGGTGCGGGAGGTGAGGAGCCAGGGCCTGGGTCTGGGTCTCTTGTTAGGGCGTGCTGCGTCCTGGGGCGAGGACTCACCTGGGCCCAGGTGAGGATTCAGCTTGCCTCACCTGTGGCGTTGCTGTCTTCCCTGTGTTGGTACTGAGCTGGGGAGGGGCACCAGCCTGGGCAGGGGGTCCTTCCTCTCCATCTGCTCAGCAGGCATCGAGCACACTGTGGGGAGTGCCAAGGCTGCAGGAGCCCTGTGCCCAAGGCTCCGGCACGTCGTTCCAGGAGAGCGAGCCCAGGGCTGCAGCTCCAGCCCTTTCCACGCTTGGCCAATTTAATGGTGCCTGTTAATTTCCAAACACACATTCCCACGAGCTCAGGCCTCCTTGGCTCAGCGCGTGGGATGGCATGTCAGGGACACAGGCAGGCGCACGGGTGAGGGTGCTGAGGCCAAGCGGCCTCAAGGACAGGAGGGGCTGGGCACAGGGCCTCAGGGCCACCACGCAAGGTAGGAGCCGGCACCAGTCCCCGGGGATCTGACAGGGAGAAAAAGGCCAAGCAGAGAGGGCCAGAGTTGAGTCAGAGGCCTGGCCTGAGACCTTGCTTTGCCATTCCCTGCTCTGTGACCCTGAGAGGTGACCACCCTCTCTGGGCCTCAGGTGACTCTCCTGGAAATGCTGTGAAAACAGCCTTGTCCCCTCAGGACCACTGCTATAAACATCGTCCAATGCCCTCATTTATGAAGTCAGTCTGCCCTGTCTGGCCCAGAGGTGTGGGAAGGGGACTGGGCTAGGGCAGAATAGAGGTCCCAGAGCAGGTCATTGCTGGTTCACACTGTCCTTCCTGCCATCTAACCAACTCTCAAAGGCATTTGGTCACTCACTCATTCAACAAACACCCACTGAAACCCAGGACACAATTCTTGGGTCCAGGTCCAGAGCCCCCTTCACATTTCCCATGGAACTGACAAGAAGGTTCTTGCAAATGAACAGGAGACTTGACAGAAGACCTTGGGGTAGAAGGACCTTACAGGGTCCTTCTGTGTTCCACCCACCAGCCGCAGCTTGGCTCACTGGACCAGGCCCTGCAAGCCCAGGAGGGAATCTCAATAATTCAGAAGGAATCCATCATTTATGAATTTATATAACCACGGCTCGACCTTGTGGGAATGAGCCACCCTCCTGCCGCAGTAGTGGGAACAGGTCCCCGCAGTAGCTGGCTGTTCTGGGCTAACAAGGGAAGTGGGCCACCCAGACCCCTATCCCTCAGTGGCCTCCCCAACAGAGGGAACAGTGCAAAAGCAAAGCTGGCCATGTCCCGGCTAAGCCCCCAGTTCCAAACACAAGGGTTTGACTCCTGGCGCTGCCTTTCACCAGCACAGTGGCCAGTGAACCCAGATCAGACCCAGATATTGCCCACCCGCCCCCCCTCCCCAACCAGCTACCCAGCAGCAGAGCAGAAAGCAACACACCCACCTGGGAACCAAGCCTTAGCCAGAAAAGGGAAAACAAAGAGGAGGTCTTCCCATCTCACCTCACAAAACAAACGATTTCCTGGGGGCTCTGGAGCCCGGCAAACCTCCCACCCCAGCTCCACCACGGTTTAGCTGCCATGGCTGGCCCAGCATGGCTGATATGATGGCGCAGGGGATGGGGCAAGGGTGTATGTAAACAGAGCCTGGGCCTGGAGGGGACCTTCCCATGTCTGGGCACCCCTGTCCTTTCCACCTTGCGCTCCCCACCCAAACGGCTCTCCAGGCAGCAGCCCAAGTGAAATGACTGCAGTGAGGGTGACCAAGTCCCCTAGTTCAGGACTCACCCTCACTGTCCTACCCACTCCCCACTCCTGGCCAGTATGCTCGCTCCCTCCCCTTGTAGCCTTGCTCAAGTAGCTGCACACCGCAGCCAACCTCCATTCCTAGTGCACAGTCTATCCATCGCGTAAGTCTGCAGGCCCAGAGTTCCGATTCCCACACAGTCACCCAAGAGGTGGAGCCTGTCACCTCTTCCAATGCACTCAGCCTCATCACTGAGATGGGGTGACCGTCCTGCCTGCTGTGAGCATTGTGAGATGGCCCCACAGGCTGAGGGTGGTCTGACTGCGTACCAGAGGAGGAGAGTGGGAGAGTGCACCAGGCCAGGGATGGCGGGATCTGCACTAACAGGCCCATCCGTCTGTCCGCAGAGCCCCATGCATACTGGCCCCGCCAGCTGTCGATCCAGGCCGATCCAGGCACCGCCCCTGCCACTGCACAGAGGTTTCTGCTAGCCTACTGGCGGTGAGGCCGCTGGCCGGCAAGCCTCAGCAAACACATTTAAATCTGAAGTGACAGATAAAGCGATTTACGGCGACAGTTTAGCGTCAGATCACTTCCCACCAGGCAGTCAGCGTCCCTGCGGCCCCCCTGCTTGCTAGTCCATCAAGGCGGTCTCTAAATCACCGACTCCAGCGGTGGCCAGGGACGGCCAGGAGCAGGGGCGGGGCTGCTGTTCGGTGGCCTGGCTCGTTCCGCTGCCCCCAGGCAGCTTGACAGGATGAGACAAGGGCTTCTGAGGGCTTACCAGGGGGGCGAGGACAACCTCCAGCCTGCAGATTTTCACAAATCAAAGCCCCGAGACTTAAGGAAGCAGAGCGCCACTTCATGCCTTATTTTAAATAAATAAGCGGCTTAAAAGTCTCCCCGTGAGGCCAGCTTGTTGTGGTGAAACATGGCTTCCCACCCATTCTCCACGGCCCAGCCTGTGTGCCCAGGCCCCTGAAAGCCCTCCTGGATCCCCCTCATCTCCCGCCACCTCCTTGCAGAATTAACTGGTCCCTGCGGCCTCCCATGGTACTTTATTCGGACCTTCTTTCCAGCACTTTGTTACATTATATTCAGCTTAGCTGCTCTTGCTCCTTAGTTCCCCAGTATTAATGCCGTGGGCTCTCTGCACTGCCGGGCCCAGCACTGGATGGCCTAAGGGCAGCACCACCCTCACACTCCCCCCGGGGTGGGGCTGACACTGAAGCCATCTTTCATAGGAACACTCAGAGGCCCCAAGGCCCCAGGAGGAGCAGAGCGAGGATTCCAGCCCGTCCTGGCCTCTGTGCCACCACCCTCACCCACTGGCCTGCGATGACCCAGGGCAAAGATGCTGAATGTCTTTGCACAAAGCATTGCATTCATCTCTGCGCTGCCCTGTTGTGCCCTCAAGGCCACAGCCGGGCAGCCAGACCCCGGAGCTGGCCAAGAATGGGGGTCTTTCTCTGTGCCCAGACAGTTCCTGTCTGGGACAAGGGTGCACAGGCACAGGCCTGGTGAGCAAGAATCTCAAGGATCTGGAGGTGGCCCAGTCAAGGTCTTGCCCCATGGCAGAGAGAAGACCAAACACTTTGGAAGCTGTTGCACCCTCCCTGGTGGAGACCCCCAGACCTGAGTTCCCCCCAGACATGGCCCTGAAAGTGACAGGCCAGGATGGAGTGGCAGACACTGTCCCTGAGAATCTCCTACGGGGTCTCCCTGGTTTATCTGGCCGGCATGGCAGCCCCATCTAATTAAGACTGATGTGGCACGCCCTCGTGGGTAGGAGCCGTGGCCAGCACAGATGGTCAGAGCCCAAGCCTGTCCTGGGCACTGCACTAGCAAGTGACCTTGGCTGGGGCCCAGGGGTGGGCCAAGGAGTGCCTGATGGGGCACTCGGGGGCCTGTCCTGCTCCTGTGACCTCAAGCCCTACCACTCACCAGCCAGGCATCCCCTCTTTGTGCTCTGTGCCCCGCACCCACTTCAGCCCTCCACATACCACACAACACACATCCCATCAAGAAAACACGCACACATGCACACACGCAATCCCAGGGTCACACACACACCTACAATCACACCCCCCAATCCTATTGCAAACCCCAACAAAGTTAAGGTAAAAACCTGTCCCGGACACTGAAAGCCACATGGGCAGTGGGAAGCAGAGTCTGATTCCAAAGTCTGGAGGGCAGGGGTGGAGTAGGGAGGAGGCAGGGAGGCCACTGAACACCCCACCCACCAAGATGCTGGGTCCCAGGGAGGAGCAAGGAGACAGATGCCGCCCCAGCCTGGCTGGAGACAACCCCAAGCCTGCATTTTCTTGGAGTAGAGGAGGCCTGGGGGTCCGGATCACCCTTCCCTCACGTGCCCTCCCCAGCTCCCTGCCTCCCTCCCTTCAGAGTCCCTGCAGCTGGAGTGAGGCCCAGCTGGTGCTGCCCCACCCCACCTGCCAGAAGGGACAAAAGGAGACCCCCACACATCAAATTCAGAAGTGCTGGCGGGACCTTGAACCCCCATCTCTGTCCAACCCCACTCAGTCTCCATGGGCCACCAACACCCGTGGGGCCAACACTGCCCCTCGTTTCAAAAATAAAATTTAAAAAATTCCCACCCGGAGATAATTGCTCTTCCTCTTGCCTATTGTGGTGGCTCCGCGGTTGGCGCTGAGAAGCAATTATTCACGGCTAATGATTATAATCAAGTCAAATAGAATTTAATGGACACGTATTCTCTTCCTGCTTGAAACTTTACATATGAATTAAGCACATATGGGTTTCACGAGGCACAGACGTAGATTTATGCAGCCCGGAGAAGCCCCGCGTTGCCGACGACTTTTATTCTGCTAATAAACAGGCTGATTTACGGGCTCCGCTGGAAGTGCGATCTCTGCTGCCCCCTGGTGGGAAGCGGGCCGGGGCGGAGCCCTGCGGAAGGGACCTTCCAGAGTGGGGTGGGGGCAAGGTCCCCACCTAAAGTCTGACCAGCAGGAAGGTTGCCCTCTGTGTGGGAACCCCGTGTTCAGGACCTCATCAGCCATTCCCTGGGGCCCTCGGTGGGTCCTGGGTCCTCCTGGCTGAGACTAGAAAAAGGAGCACAGGGAAACATGCCAGGAGGTCCGAGCAAACTGAAGCAAGGGGAAGGTGAAAGCCGTCCATCGGCATCCTCGGGTGGGGCTAATGCCCCACTGACAGCACCAATTCCAGCCCCAACCCCACAGCAGTGATGAGCCCCTGGTTCCTACGGTGCCTTTCATGCCTCAGCACCCCACAGACTGACCGTGGTCTTCTATCTTCTCACAGTGCAGAGGAGGAAACCAAGGCAGGCACAGAGAGAAGCAGAGTCCCCAGAGAAACTGCAAATACCGTCCCCTGCCCCAGCCCCAGGGCTGCCGGATGCAGCCAGCACTAAAGTGCTTCTTGGAGTGAGGCGCTGACAGAGCCACTGCACCCATCTGGCCAGTCACAGGGCACTTAGGAAGAGCCATGAATCATGCTGCAGCCTCGGAGTCCCCATCCTGTTCCATCTGAATCCTGTGACACCACCTTGGTCCCTGTGCCCCCCAAGTAGCCCACACGGCAGCCAACCACGACAGGCGGGAAAGGAGCTCTGGGGATGCCCACTTTTCCCCGTCGCCACTTTGCAGCTCACCAGGAGAAGGACCAATGGGTCACCGCCCTGACCTTCACCTGTGACTGACAGCCACACGCCAGGCGGGCAGCCCCATGGGCCTTCGTGATGGGCCCCTGGCCAGCCCAGGCCACGTCGCACAGACAGGCAGCAAGAGCGCCCTTCCCCAGCCACCATGGAGTCTGCCAACTGAGACGTGCCTTTCTGAACTCTGCAGCTCCCAGACGGACTCACAGACCTCGCTGCCACCCACCAGAACCACCAGGAGAACCCACTGACAGCAGCACGCCATGTCCCAGTGGCACCACCAAGGAATGGCACCCTTACCAACTCGGGGTCACACACAACCACTGCAAGCCCAAAGGTGGGAGATTTTGGAAAAAGATTCCAGAAGCTCTGGAGGGTGCCCAGGCCACCACAGGCAAGGAGAGGCGGGTGTGGCAGAGTTTTCCCTCTGAGTTGGAGCCCAAGACAAGAGGGCCTGCCCTGATTGGGGCGATCCTCAGATGCCTGACGGGGGTCTTGGCGAGAGCAAGTTAGCTGGCCCAGCCCTCACTGCACTTGACCTCGGTCCATGAGCACCTGCATGCCTGCTGCACTTGACTGGGCCCTCACGTCCCACTCCTGAGCACTCCAGAGACCTCAGCCAGACAGCTACCACCGCTCAAGTGGAGGAGCAGCCGACGTCCTCCCTCCCCCAATGAGGCAGCTGCCTCCAACTCTGCACTCTGATCACAATAAACTGCCAAGCCAGCAAGAGGCGGACGGACACACGCAGGAAGCCAAGCATCTCCTGCTTCCAGCACTGCTGGAAAGCTGCCAGGGGACGGCTAGGAGCCTCTCCGTGCCCATCCTTCCCTCTGCACGCCCCTCACCTGCCTGGGTGCAGAGGGGGTGAGAAGGAAAGTGGCTGCAGCACTCGCCAAGGCGGGACTGGCGGGGTAGGGGGGCTGCCGTCCGCCTTCCTGGCAGGACGGTCCGGCCTGGTTCCAGCCGCGCTCTCCCCCTTCTGCTGCCGCTAATGGCTCTCAGAGCTGCAAGGCGGCTCAGCAGAGTGAGGTGCCCTGACACTGGGTCAGGGCTTCGAGGGAAGAGGAGCCCGAGCGGCCGACGCACTGGGCTCCCGTGGCGCCAGCAGGCCATCCCCGCCTGACAGCCTGAGCCTCTCTGGAGCCAGGTGGCGCCCACCCACGCCTGGCACGGCAGACCAGGGCCAAGCCAATGAAGCGGCCACCCGAGTCTCTGGCCCGGACGAGCTACTCACCAGCGTTGACAATGGCGTCCACCTCCAGCTTGGTGATATCCCCACGGAACAGCGAGATCTTCTCATTCAGCTGCTTATCTTTCTTGTACTTGGGCTCCTCCACCTTCACAGACACCCCTAGAAGAAGGAGGGGCCAGGAGTCACAGGGTAATCCCCACTGCATCGGGATCCAGTCAGGGCCCACAGGTCTGGCCCAACCCCACCTTGACACAGTTGGAACACTGAGGAAGGACAATACCATTGAGGCCTGCAATGCCGCTATGGGCAAGTGCGGTGGTAATGCCGTCCATCCCCAGTTTACAGATGTGGAAATTGAGGCTAGGGTGGGATAAGTGACTTGCCCAGGGTCTGGGGTTACCAGGCATGTCTTTGTAGCACACCCCCCATACCCCACCCCCCACAAGCAAGCTCTCCACAGCTGCAGACAACCCAGTCATCACGGGCAGGTGGCTTTCATGGCCCAGGGTCTCTTTCCTAACAGGTGTCTTGGTAATAAAAACTATGCTGGCTTCTGGCCGTGTGAATAATTACATGAGGTGTCATGTGCAGAGGGCCTGGACATAACAA
Source organism: Hystrix cristata (assembly GCA_004026905.1). Lineage (NCBI taxonomy): Eukaryota > Metazoa > Chordata > Mammalia > Rodentia > Hystricidae > Hystrix > Hystrix cristata. Next base: position 43,126 of record PVJO010002168.1, on the reverse strand, counting down.
GCGCTGGAGCGTTCCTATCCGAAAACCCTCCCAAGCCAGGGTTCTAAAGGGGCTACCCGCCAAACAGCCAGCGGGGCCTGGCAAGAGCAGGACCTACCTTTCGCCATCTCCTTCCACGTGGGTATCTTCTTCAGCCTGACAAAGTCCCGGCAGAAGTAATGCTCCTCCCTCTGCTTGTCACTCAGGCCCTTCAGAAAGGCTGTGGGGCAGGGTGGGCGAGAAGATGAGTCAGGGTGAGCATGGAGGGCAGAGTCCAGGCACTCCTGCCCCCGGCCTCCCTGCCTTGTGGGACTCTAGTCTACTCCAAGGAAGAAACCAGTTGCCCCCATCCATCCTTCCCATGGCCATGTTGGGAGGGCACTTGGAGGGAGGGGCACCCCTGCCTGTTAGTGCCCACACAGCCCCCAGAATACCTTGCCCTGCTTTCTTTGTTCAAAATGGGAAACGGAAGCCAGGGGTATCGGAGGGACTGCTCAGACACTCAGATACCACGGACTGGTTCAGAATTCAGCATGGCCACTTTGCAGTACTGTTTCCATTTCTCTAGGTCCCTACTTTCTTCATCTATAGGAGGATTAAGACTCCCCTACCAGAATAATTTCAGACTCACACATGCTAAGCCGGGGAGCTTGGTGACAGTCAGTTACATCATCAAACAGCCACATCATCAGTGTGATCTGGGGATGGGACAGCTGCCTTCAAAGAACTACAAACCCGGTGTGGTGGCACATACCTATAATCCCAGCACTCTGGGAGGCTGAGGGAGTGATGCATGACCTGGGCAATTTAGCCATTTAGGGAGACCCTGTTTCATTTTTTTTTTTTTTTTTTTTTTGTGGTGCTGGGGATCGAACTCAGGGCCTTGTGCTTGCAAGGCAAGCACTCTAATCACTGAGCTAAGTCCCCAGCCCCAGGGAGACCCTGTTTCAAAAGAAAAACTTTTTAAAAAGAGATGGGGATGTAGCTCAGTAGGAGGGTCTTGGGTTCCACTCCTAGTACAGCAAAAAGACAAAACAAAACGAAACACAAAACTATATCCCAGCACTTGGGAGGCTGAGGCAGGAGTATCTGAAGCCTGGACTCTGGACTACATAGTGAGTTCAAGGAAAGCCTGAGCTAGATAGTGAGACCCTGTTTTAAAAAACCACACACACACCCCCTACAGAAGCAAGCAGATCTGGTGCCTGGTGGCAACAACCTTCCACTCCCAGCTGAAGGTCCCCATTACCAGGCTGGAAATGTCCCCATTTTATGAATGAGGAAGCAGGAGCCTAGGGAGGTTGGGAGACTGCCCTTGGTTACGGGGCTGGTGAGTGGGGAGCCAGGGCCACCTGCTCAGGGACTCTGGGTCTGGTAGGTGGCTTTCCCTCCGGCATCCTACCCTTTGGTCGCAAAAGCGCACAACCGCAAGCCCACGGGCGTCTCCACCCAGCAGGCTGGTGGCTCGCGGGTTCCCCCTGCCGGCCCACAGCCGCCTGCACACCCGGGCTCAGCGGATGGGGCAGCGCTGAGGACCGCGGGGGTGAGAGGTGCACGAGGCCCGGCCACATCAAGGGACTCAAAAAGCATCGGAAAACAGGTAGGAAGGGGGAGCAATCCAAGGAGGGGGTGAGAGTAGAAGGGCTGCCTCCTGGAAGCTCCCGTGGAAATATCCGGCAGACAGGCCCCTGCACAAACTCCCTTCTCCCGCCAGAGTCACTCATCCACCCAAACCTGCCTCTTCATCTGCCCACTGGCGACCCTGGTAACGACCCCCGAAGACGGTGAGAATGCTGGTTGACATACACAGTCCACAGTTCAAATTCAACGCTACAGGGATTACAATAAACAGCAGACAGCACCACTAACGGCCTGACCGCAATACAAGCCTGGACCGTGCCTCGTGGCAGCCACTTTTCACCCCAAACACTGCATTTATTGGGCCCCTACGACACCCAGGCCCTACACTCAGGGCCAGGCGACTGTGCTGTAAACAAGGTCCCAGCCCTTGTGAATCTAAAACCCTTGTGCCTGTAATCCCAGCACTCAGGAGGCTGAGGCAGGAGAATTGCAGCAAGTTCGAGGCCAGCCTGGGCTACATAGTGAGCTCAAGCCGGGCCTGAACTACACAGTGAGACCCTGTCTCAAAAAACCAAAAAAAAAAAAGGCTTACTGTACAAAAGCAGAGGGCTGGGCTGCTGGTAGGTGGCACCCCTGAGAGCAAAGACTGAATTGTAGAGAAGTGGAGCTTGACCAGTTAATAAATTTTTATGGAGCCTCCATCCTGCACCGAGTCTGGGGGTGAAAGGCAGGTGAGCTCCAGGAGAGAGGAGACCAGGAGGAGGTAGCCCCAAATGTTCTGGTCTGTCTCCAGGAGCTGCTGGGAGGAAATCCCACCACCAAGCAGAATCTCCCCCAAATTTTCACTCTCCCCCTGGAGGCTCCAGTTGCTGCTTTGGAAATGGGCCCCCTTCCCCTCCCCACTCCCCCTTCAGCTGCCCTGAGAAGCTGAGAAAGAAACTGTAGCCAGCAAGCAGGAACCACCACCATCTGCTGGCACCTGATCCTGCCTCCCTCTGGTCACCAGGCATGAAGGTCCTTCCCCCTGCCCCAGCTGCCATGGTCCTCAAACACTCAAGGTCCTCAGCCCCACACTCCCCTGCTATCTATCCATCTCCTCCACGTCCTCCCTCCCAGGTTCCTCTAGCCCCTTCTCCACCAAGGTCAAGGTCACAGTTACTAAGGGCATTCTGCCTTGTGAACCAGAAGACCCCAGCTGCCTCGCCTCTTCTTTCAACCCGCCTCTTCTTTCAACCTGTACCCTCCCCAGATCTCCACATCAGAACTAGGATTCAAACCCATTTTATGTACCTCCAGACCTCATCTCCTCTGAGCCAGTCCCCAGCTCCTCACCATCCCTCAAAGCCCATGTGTGCAAAACAAAATTTTGACTCCTTCCTCCAAAATGTGGTGTTCTCACCTGTTCCCTCTTCCCTTTTTTTCCTTAGGCTCCAAACCAGGGGTCCCTTCTTTTCCTTTCTCGTACCCTACATCCCACCCAGCTGCAGGCCTGTTAGATTCATCCCTACCACATCCCAGAAGCCAAGCCTTCATCCCACAGAAAGGCCAAGCTGCCCTCATCACTCACTGGACCCTGTGGAAGCCCCCATTCCCAGCTAGCCCCCCAAGTCTCCCCCATCCTTTCTCCCATTCTTCACAGAGCTGCCCAGGAAGCCTAGAATATAACCCAGATCCTGCTCCTCCCCTGTAAAGCTCAGCTCAAACTGCAGGGTTTACAACACCCAGGAGTGGGCCCATCTCCCTCCCCTAACCTCCTCCACACTGCCCCGCCCACCCACCTGGCCACTAACCACTCAATTTCTCAAAGAACCAGGTGGTCTCCAGCCTTGGGGCCTTGGCACCTGCTACGCCCCTCACCTGGATGCCACTCTTCCTTTAAGAGTCCCTTTCTGACCAACCCTCTCTGCTTCCTGCAGACATGAGAGGCAGATGCCTTGCCTTTGTTTATGTTTATTTCTTGACCTTGGCCATCTGAGCTTGTAAATTCATGCAAGGATCCATCCTGTTTATGCTGAGTTCCCACCACAGGTGGCTGTGGGATGAACCATTAAATGAAGGAACTAAGAGCCGAAGGCTGAGGGGGAGTTTTCAAAGAGATGCCACTTGCAGGCTGGGGGACCCGCATGTGCCAGCGCCCTAAGGAAAGGACAGCGTGGGGTGGAGAAAGAGTGAGGTGGGGGTGGGGGGTGAAGGGGGTGGGCCAGGATGGCTGAGCCAGACAGCAAAGCCTGGGGTGCTGGGGTGAACTGGTGGTGCTGTTACTTTTCCTGCATGAGTCCTGACCAGCCCTCATCATGCCCTTTCTGAGCCTCCGTTTCCTCATCTCTGCAGTGGGGTCAGAGAGGAGGGGCCAGCTCAATACACATCCACCACACTCACTCATGACAGTGACCCGAGACCCTAGCAGCACCAAGCCAGATAAGACGCAATGGGGGAGGAGAAACTTTTTTCCAGCTGGAGCACTTGGGAGGTGGAGGAGCTTTTAACATTACTTGGGGGGAAAAAAAAAGGGCAGAGCTGAGGTGTTATGGTGCATGCCTGTAATCCCAGCACTCTGGAGGCAGAGGCAGGAGGATCACTGTGAGTTCAAAGCCATCCTGGGCTACATAGTGAGTTCGAAGCTGGGCTCAACTACATAATGAGACACTGCCTCAGAAAACCAAATAATAATAATAAAATTAAATGACTTGGGCTCCCCTACTGGTCATCTTGCAGTTAGGGCTCACGACCCACCCCCAGGCTTTGGCATGGCCTTGTGTGGGCACTGCCAGCCAGCTGGACCCAGGGCCAGAAAGCCCAGGCTCCTGCTGTGACACTGCCAGCCTATCAAACCAACCCACAGGCCGTGGGCGTGTGAAGTTCCTGGGGGGCCGGCCCTGAGCACCCCAGGATGCCAGAGACACCCCAGGCCCTTTAGCAGAGATCAACCGGAAGGCGCCACCACTTTGTTTCCTGTGTGCTCCTGATCACAAGCAAATGAAAGAAACCTGGGCAGTTGTCACTTCCAATCACAGTGACCCAGTCTAGGTGATTCCTTCTTCCTGCTGAAACCCCAGAGACAGCACTGCTTCCCGGAGACAGCATCGTGGCTCTGCCACCAACCTGCTGGGTGCTGACCTCGGGGACATCTGTCAGCCTGTCCCTGCCGGCCTGAGGATCCCAAGTGCACCTCAGAAGGTCAGCACGCCAGGTGCTGTGTCCCCATCTCCAGAACAAGGTCGTGGCCTGGCTGACCCACGCACTGGCTCCTGACTTATCGGGGAGGAAAAAGCTGACTGCGCCTCTCTTCTGCCCTGAGGTCCGGGTGCTTCATCCGTCACCTATGTGCCACAAGCCACCTCTCGCTCTGAGGCTGGGCACACGCCCGGGCATCTCTAAGGCTGTCTGCCTCCTCCTGCCAGGGCAGACCCAGACTTAAAGCACAAGTGAATTTTTTTTTTTAATCAAAGATGTAAAACATGTATTTCCATTTTCTCTCATTTTTGCAGAGGCAAAAGTATTTCACAGCTCACTGAGACAGGTGCTGTAAAAAGATGTTCACAGTAAATTTTGATGGGGAGGCCTGACCCCAAACTCGGTTTCCAGCAGCTCACGGGCACCGGAGCGAGAGGGAGGAAGCGGCTCTGCCAGGGCCATAAAGTGCCCCGGCAGATGGGAATTCAATGATGTGTTTTAAGGAGTATCTTATGGTGCTTCAGAAACTGGTGTTCAGGGAGGCGAGGGCAGGCCAAGGCGCCTGAGGACGGCTTGGCTTCCGGAAACTTCAGGTGAGTAGGGCCAAGCGCGCTGGGTGCCAGGACACGGCACAGTGTCTGGACGCAGGGGCAGGGGCACTGATCATGTGGTCACCATGCGCCTGGGGGCACAGCAAGGGAGGGACAGAGTACAAGCACCCGGGGCTGTAGCCCTTGCCTCTGCCCGCGCTGACCCATGCCAAGGCTGCATCCCCAAGACAGGTGGGAGAAGAATCCCGTGCTCCCACTTCGAGGTGGGCCTGGAAAATGTGCCAGCTGGACAGTCACATCAGGCCCTGGGCTCCAAGGTCAGCCCTGGCCCCTGCCCAGTGTTTACGAACCCTGCCAGGTGCCACCAGGGAGAGGACACACAGCCCGGCACATGCAGGAGCGGCTCCAGCCCTGGGGACTGTCGGCTCCCAGCATTGCTGTGCCTGTCAGAGCAGAGACAAGAGCTGGGCCCCAGAGGGGACAAGGAAAGGGGCCACCGCGACCCTGTGGAGGCTGTCACTCTCCTGGGGTGGGGACTTCATGCTAAGCTACATCCTCAGCCCTTTTATTCAGACCCCGGGGTCTCCATAAGTTGCTAAGTTGCCCAAACTGGATCTGAATGCAGGATCCTCCTGCCTCAGCCTCCCAGAGTGCTGGGATCACAGACCTGCACCACCACTTCATACTGACTGTCCCTTCTCATGTGGTCCCAACACAGCCTCCAAGCAAGTGCCATTATCCCATTTTACAGATGAGGAAAATGAGGTTTGGAGAGCATGGAGGACATAGCACTGGGGCCTGCCCAGGCCTGAAGACAGTAAGGCTCCTTCTCTTTTTAGCACACAGCTCTGCCCTCAGTGTGGGCTGGGACGAAGGGCCAAGACCAGGCCCCAGAAGCCCCAGCAGTGCCAGCGTAAGTCCCCACACACCTGGCTGTCTTTACATAATGTCTCCACAGTCCTCTGCTGAGAAGATGCCACAGGGGACAAGGAGACATGGTAGCACTCAGAACTGAGGGGATTAAATTGGAGAAACGCACAGCTGGCCAGTGAAATCAGACACTGTAGGAGTCTGCCAATAAGACTGAATATCTCAACCAGGCGATGGTGCAGGCCTATAATCTGGCACTCCGGGAGGCTGAGGCGGGAGGCTCCCAAGTTCCAGCCCAGCTTGGGCAATTTAATGATGTGAGGAGACCCTGTCTCAAAATACAAAATAAAAATAAAAAAGGGTTGGGGAAGTAACTCAGTCCAAAAGCCCTAGGTTCAATTCCCAGTACCACCCCCCCTAAAAAACCTCACAAAGGTAGAGCCCACTTTCCCTCCCCTGGAGTGTGGGCCAGGCTCCTGGCTCAAGCCTAAAGTAGCATAAAGTGGAAGAGGTAGTGTGGGACTTTGAGGATGACTCACAAAAAGGCACAGTAGCTTCCAGCTCGTTTTCCCAGCCCCTCACCTGCATCCTGTGCTCACGTGGGTGAGCTGTCAAGGCGGCAGACCCTCCAGCCTGATGGAGCCCCCAGCACACACCTCAGTGGCACCTGAGCCAGAAGCACCCTGCTGCCCACTCCCAGATTCCTGACCTCTGCAGCCCAGATGACACTGTCTCAAATTACAAAGGTGCGGGGCACTTTGTCATGCAGCGAGGGAGGACTAAAATGCAGGCCACCATCTGACACCAGCTGCAAAGGGCTGCACGTGAGTGCTGGCATCAGTGGGGTTCTAGGACAAGAATAATGCGGTTGGTGGCAGTGGGAGCCCCCCTCCCAGCGCTGTCCCCTGTGAGTGACCAACTTTCCTTCAGCAACAGGCCTCGAATGCCCTGCTCCACCCAGCTCCTTCTCCTTAGGACTCAGTTCAGGCCACCTTCCCAGCTCAGATGGCCCTACTGGCCTGCCTGCCTTCTTTCCTTCCTCCCTTCCTTTTCCTTCCTGCCTTTCTTTCTTTCTTTGTGGAGCTGGGGATAAAACTCAGGGCCTCGAACGTGCTAGGTTCTATCACTGAGCTACAACCCCATCCCTTTTTATTTTGTGACAGGGTCTCAAGTTGCCCAGGCTGGCCTCAAACTTGGAGTCTCCCACCTCAGCCTCCTGTGTAACTGGTATTTACAGGTGTGTGTCACCACACTCTGCTGCCATAGTTCCTTCATGGCACTGATGTTACCTGGCATCTTCTCCTCTGCCTGAATACATCTCTACTGTCCCCTCCCCTGCTCTGCGAGGGCAGAGCGCCCTGGCCCGTCTGGCTTATGGCTATACACCAGCACCACAACAGTGCTGGCCACAAAGAAGGCACCCAATAAAAATGCACTGGATGAATGATTAGAAATCCCAGCTCCAGCAGGAGAGAATTTGAGTATACAACAGCCTGGGAGCCCACATTTCATGGCTTCTCCAGGTTGGGTGCTTCCAGTGGCTGGATCCAGGGGCTGGATGCTGGCCACTGCCCTCTTCCCTGACAGAGAGCAGGATGGTATGCAGGGCTCCCTGTGGGGACAGTGACTTGCCCTGCCAGGACTCTCTACCAGCCCCAACAAGAGAGAGTTGAGGGGTGACCGGTTCTATCTGCTCAGAGAGCAGTATCAGGTGTTTTAGGCTCCCGGGGCAGGCAACACAATTCAAACACAGGAACAAGTCATTCTGATTTCTATTACTACTGTCAACAGTCTCCAAACAGCCACTTTCCCTTTTGTCCTGCCCAGCCCTGAGTCACACCAACCAGCAACCCAGCCAATGGGTAGCCTTCACTGCCCTTTTGAAAGGGGAGCCAGCCAGGAGTCGTCCCAGGAGCCAGGGGCAGGCCCTGAAGGGCAGGGGCAGCTGGGCACAGGACAGGGCTATTTGGGGCTCTGTAGGTGCCCTCCCTTCCCTTCCCAGTCCCGGGACTCATGGCCTGCCCAGGACTCCTGGTGGATGCAGGACCCATGCCCCTCAAGGAGGGAGTGGAAGTAGTTTGCTTGAGGGGGGAGCCGCTGGAAATCCATGGTCCTCAGAGGCAAGCACCCCCATCTCCACCTGCTCCCCAGTTTCTAGCCTCTGATCCCCAGAAAAGGGCACAGACTGCTCCCAAGTGGCCACAAGCCACCAGAGAGGGCCAAAGGGTACCAGCCCACATGCCCAGGAGGCCTGCACTGGGGTTGTGTGGGGGTAGGTCAGACCTGCCCACGGAGCCCACTCTGTGGTGCCATCTGACCCGGCGGGGGGGCGCCAGCCCCTGAGCTGTTTGCTCAGCCGGTGCCCCCTACTCGCCTCAAATGCCATTACCTAAGAACCATACTATGGGGAGGTCCGGGTCCTAACCCCAGCTCTGCCAAACTGGTTAAGTGACCTTGGGGAAGTGGTATTGGCCCTAGACCTCAGTTTCCCTCCCACACAGACGAGTAAGGTAAGTGCCCTGGGACTGATCCACAGGGAGCCTGCAGGCAGACGACCTGCTCTGGGGGCGCCGGTGTGTGGCGCTGGACACGCGAGGGGGCGTGGTGTCGGGAGGGGTCCACCTGCAGGCGGGCGAGCCTCAACTTCCCCGGTCTCGCGTGGGAGGGGCTGCTCGCGGGGTGCTGTCCCGCCGGGAAGCCCTACCTGGCCCCCCTCACCCCTCGCGCTCCCACTTACATTTTGCCTCCTTCCAGTCGGTGGAGGTGCTCAGGTCCACCTTCGCGGCCATGGCCAGAGGCGCCCAGGTGCGCACCTCGGCTGTCCGTCCCGCCGCCGCCGCCCCCCGAGCTCCAATTCCCGCCGAGGTCGGCGCGCGGGCTGCGAGCGCGCCCAGGGCCGCCGGGGGGCTGCCGCGGGTCCGGGAGGCCGCCGCCGGGGGGCCGGGCCAGGGGCGCGGGGCGACCAGCAGCTGCCCCGCCGCGCGCAGCTGTGCCAGGCGGCCGGACACGCGGCCCCGCAGCGACATGGACAGGCGTCGCGCGGCGCTCCCCGCCCACTTGGACTCTATTTACGGTGCTCGGGAGACTCTCGCCCTTATTTACTCAGGGAGTCGGTGGCGCGTGCCAGCCCAGGGCAACCTGCTCGCAGCCGGCGGGCGGCGCAGCCCGCAAACCCGGGCGCGCCGCTGGGCACCCTGGAACTTGTAGTCCGGGCCGCTGGCCGGGCCCGCGCACTCGTATGCACACGTGCGAGCCCAGGCCAGGCCCCCGCCCGCCTCGGGCGCCAGAGCGCCGCCAGGCGCGCGTGTCCCGAGCCCCTCTTGCCCGCCGGCGGCGGCGCCAACTCCCGGGACGGCGGGGTCTCGGCTCCCCGGCGCCGCCTGCAGCCTCCCGGGCTCCTGAGCGAGCGGACGCGTCCGGGCCCGCGGGGCGAACTCGGGCGGCCGGGCGCGGCGTCCACGCTGCCCGACGTTCTGCGGCCAGAGGGACCCGGGGCCGTCTCGCCGCCCCACAGCCCGCCCCGATCCCCAGGAGCCGCGGGTCCCCGCCGGGAGGCGACAGGTGCCGGACGAGCAGGTCCGGCCGGGCGACCTCCCCCGGACCGCGGCGGCCCTGCATCCAGAGCAGCCCAGGGAGGCGCGGGCGCCAGAGTGGCGTTCGAAGGCGGAAACCAGAGCGCCAAGAGTCGTCCTTGGGCGGAAAGACTGGAGTGAGTTATTTTATTTTTTTGAGTTTTTTCTTTATATTTCCCTAATTCTTTACAGAGTGTGAGGACGGATTTTAAGGCGAAAGAGTTATACGATCTGAAGAGAAACCAGAGTATTGACAGATTGTAAAATACAAATATTTTAATATTTCTCAATTACTATTAAGAGTTTACAGATATTTTTATTTTACATGTACATATTTTGTTTTGTTTTGCAGCTCTGGGAATTGAACCCGGGCCTTGCACAGAGCTACATCCCTAGCCCTTTTTATTATTTTATTTTGAGGCAGAGTCTTGTTAAATTGCCCAGGCTAGTCTCCAGTTTGCAGTCCTCCTGCCTCCACCTCACAGGTATGCACCACCACACCCAGTTTTAAAAATTTTTTTTTTTTTTGGGTGCCGGGAATTGAACTTGGGGGCCTTGTGCTTGCTAAGCAAGCACTCTAACCACTGAGCTAAATCCCCAGCCCCCTTAAAGTTATTTTTGATAAACGTAATAATGGTTATAAATTCCAGCTCAGCCTGGGCAACTTAGCAATTTAGCAAGACCCTGTCTCCAAAATTTTTTTTTAAATGAATAAAAAGGGCTGAAAGGAAAAGCTGTCTGGGCATAGTAGCACATGCCTGTAATCCCAGCACTCAGGAGGTTGAGGCAGGAGGATCACTGCGAGTTCAAGGCCAGCCTGAGCTACATTGGATACCAGACAGCAGCTCCTTCTGCCCTCTACCTGCACTAACTGGTGGGATAGAGCAGCAGCCAGGACCTGCCCAAGGTCACCCCCACTCAGGCCCAGGCCTGATTGGTCCCCTCTACACTCTTAAATGCTCAGAGAGATGTCACTAATTCCAGAAATGAGACACGTGGCTGACCCTGAGTTAGTTTCCTATTGGTGCTGTAACATTACCACAAATCTAGCAGTTTAAACAATACCGTTTATCATCCTTCTGTTCTGTAGGACAGAAATCTGACGTGAGTCTCTTAAAATAAGGCATCATCAGGGCCATGCTCCTTCCTGGAAGCTCTAGGGGAGACCCTGTTTACAGCTTTTCCAGAGACCACCCATGTTTTTCATGGCCTACGGCCCCTTCCTCCAGGTTCAAAGCCAGCACTATGGCATCTTTCTTCCACTTTCCCAGTGGTGTAGCCTTTCCCTATCTATCTATCTATCTATCTATCTATCTATCTATCTATCTATCTACTGGAGACAGGGTCTCATTATATAGTCCAGGCTGTCATATATAGTCAAACTCAAGCAATCCTCCTGCCTCACCCTCCTGAGTGCTAGGACTACAGGTATGTGGTACCATGTCCAACTGGAGGGCCTTCATCCTGCCCTCCACACCTTTCCTGGTAAGGTCTAGAAAGGGGGATATGGAGAGAAGATTGGGTCCCAGCCAAGAAAAGGTCTTGCTGTCTACTCAGGGGGTGGCCTTCCACCCAGCGCCTGAAGGCCAAGCTGCCAAAGCACCCTGGACACCCTGGCGTCTCCTCCAGCAACACCCACCTGGTACCGGCTCCTCCTCTTTCTCTCTATTCTCACACAGTGGTCAGGACAGGGAGAGCTCCAGCCCACAGTCCTCCATGGCCTGGTGTGTCAGGGTCCCAGGCCAAGGGCATGCACAATTCTGGGCAGGATCTCACCCAGGCTAGAGGGGAAGTCATCACAGAACCTGAGCTGGGCCTTTTGGAAAAAGTGACATCAGCTGCCTTTGAAGGGATGTGTTGGGCACTGTGGCCTGGAAGTCTCTGGACTACAGTGTCCTCCAGCCTGGCCACAGCACAGGGCATCGTCAGCTGTGGAATTTTAATGCTGGAAAAGGACTTTCATGCAGGAAAAAAGCTACCTACTGCTGCCTGTGTTTAAATTAATGCCATATTTATTAAACATATAAATTTAAAAAGAGCTAGTTTTTCTTAAACATCCAAGAGCAACTTGCAGATTTAGTTTTCTATTTATAAGTCTACTAATTTTTTATAAAAATAAGAGCAATTGCTTTCACTATTCTTTGATTAATATTTAATTAACTCATAAGTTCAACAGATTAAATTCTTCTAAAAATGAATGCCAATTATAAACTTAGGTAATTAAATTCCCTAATAGATTTTAAACTACACTTCACAGAGTTGAAATACAGTCATCAGTCTTTAAACACCTTGTACTTTTACTAAAGAGACTTACACACCTAATAAATGCATTTTTTCCAGATCATTTAACTCTTGCACACCAATAGACTAAACTATAAAAAATGTGATGGCTGAGTGTGAGAGCACACACCTGTAATCCCAGCACTTTGGGATGCTGAGACAGGAGGATCAAAAGTTTGACCCAGCCTGCATAATTTAACAAGACCCTATCTCAAAATAAAAATAAAATGGAGGGGCAGAGGATTTAGCTCAGTAGTTACAGTGCTTGCCTTGCAAGCACAAGGCCCTGAGTTTGATCCCCAGCAGGCCCCCGAAAAAAGAAAAAAAATGGAGCCAGGTGTGGTGATGCACACCTGTAATCCCAGCACTTGGGAGGCTGAGACAGGACAAGAGGATCTTTGACCGTTCAAGGCCAGCCTGGGCTACATAGTGAGAACTTGTTTCAAAAAAAAAAAAAAAGAAAGAAAAAAAAGGGCCTGGGTATGTAGCTCAGTGGTGGATTCCATCCCCAATACTGAAAAAAAAAAGTGGCGGGCACCTGCCTGGCATGTTCAGGGCCCTGTGTTCAATCCCCAGCACTGAAAAAGTTTTTTAAATATGGTAAATCAGTGCTTGTAAATATTCAAATGCCATTTCTGAATTTAGGACCCCTTCCATTGTTGCATTTATCTATTGCTTCATAATAAACCAGCTGAAATTTGCTGGCTTAAAATAACAATAGCGATTCTAAATCAGCGATCTGGGCTGGGAGAAACTGACTGGCTCTTCTGTGGGTGTCGCCTGGTTCTCTGGCACCTGTGGCCCTGTGGTCATCTCACAACCCCAGGGGGCCTCACGTATGTGACCATGTGACCAGAGGTTGGTGCTAGCTGTCAACTGGGGCTCATGGTTCTGCCCCGCTTGACCTCGCTCTTAGCTCTGCAGGCTGCAGAGCCACCCAGAGAGCAGACTCACCATCTCCACAGGGCAGGACCACAGCAAGATGGGACCACAGGATGGGAGGCCCGTCCTGCTGCTGCCCTGCAGCTGAAGGCCAGCACCGGACAGGGGACCCACTCCTGTCCTGGGCTTCGTGGGAAGGCCCAGTGCACTACTGTCTCCTGAGGCTCTCTCAGTGCCAGCCCATCCCACCTTCCACTTCTTTCCTCATCAGCCAGATACGGGACTTCTAGCTTCGGGTGCTGGGAGAAAGAACATTTCCACTGTGTGAGCCCCCAGCTGGTGGTACTGTGCTGTGGTGGCTCTGGCAGACTTATGCCCTACTCCCAATCCACAGAGATCATTACTTCAGACTTTGCGTTAGACTTTTTCCATGCATATATAATCATAGATGAGATTTACATGCATAAATTTATTTTATACATATATATATATAAATAGGATTTGGCCACCCACTGTTTCACAGCTGCTATGATCTGATTTTTTACTCACGGCACTTTGTGTGTGCTGTGCGGAGTCCCTCCCCACTGATCAATTCTCCAGCACCCACCAGGACTCCTACATTTCAATCCTGACACCGTCTACCTGGAGGTAACATCAGACCCCACAGGTTAAGGATTCCACCCCCCAAGACTGCTGCCACTTCAACTATCAGGAGCAAATCCTGGGCTTCCCATACTTCTGACCAACTGCCTATAAAGTAGGGGTTCCTGTGACCTCCTCCTTAGGTTTAATAATTTGCTACAATTCACGGAACTCAGAAAACATTTACTTACTAGATTAGTGGTTTATTATAAAGGATACAACTCAAGAGGCCAGAAGGAAGAGATGCCTAGGGCAAGGTTTAGTATCAAAATGGGGGCATCTTGTTGCCCCTCTAACCTCTTTGGGCACACCAACCTCCCAGGACCTGTGTGTCCTCAACAACCCCTGTTATTGAGACTCTTTTGGGGACTTCATTTCATATGCACAACTGATGACCTCATTGGCCATTGGCTATCAATCAATCCCCAGCCCCTACACTCCCCAGGCGGAGGTGGGGTGTAGGGTGGAGAATTCCAACCCTCTCATGAGGTGGCTGGTTTCCCTGGCTGCCTCTTTCCCCTTCCCCCCAGCTGGAACTCAAGAGTGGTGGAAAAGGGCTCTTTGTTTATTTAGTTATTGGGTGCTGGGAATCAAACTCAGGGCCTTGCACTTGCTAGGCAAGTGCTCTACCACTGAGCTAAATCCCCAACCCCAAAAGGGGTCATTATGAATAACAAAAGATACCGCTACTGTCCACATCGCTCAAGAAATTGGAGGTTTTAAGGAGCTTTGTACTAGGAACCAAGGATGGAGACCAAAGGAGCATTTCATAGCACATCACAATACTGTCACTGGCTAGTGTGGGTTCTGAGCCACACGTAGAGGGAAACCATACATATTAAGGCTAAAATAAAACAAAAGTTTGAAAAAAAAAAAAAAGTTTGTTACAGGACAGAAACATGGCTGGCTGATCCACAGGCAGTAGCCCCAGAAAGAACAGGAAGTCTAGTTAGGGATAGCAAGCCTGAATACTGCACAGAAGGTAGCCTTGCACACAGGAGGCATTTACTTCTCCTCCTGGCTTCCTAGCAACCTGCTTTCTTATCTCAGGCAGAGCAGCAGTTGCCTCTTTGATTAAGCATTTGTCTTTTTCTTTGGACACCCAAAACCTTGCTCAGTTGCCTGCTTTTTCCTGTCAGGCTACTTCAAGTCCTGTTAGCTCCCTGCCCCAGTTATCTTCCTGGCCTCCAGAGTCGGCCCGCCTGGCTTTACATCCCTCACCACAGCTTTCTCTGTGGCTTGTTTGTTATATGGTCACTTGTTTGTTCACTGAGCAAGTGGCTTAGCTCATTTTAAAGTCTTGCTAGTTTTCTGCCTTAATATCAAAAGCACTACTAACTTTCTTCATTCCATTACATATATGGGCAGGTCCACAACACACTCAGAGGTCACCACAGGGCCAGAGGACAAACTCGAGCTGGGCATGGTGGTGCATGCCTGTAACCCCAGCACTCAGGAAGCTGAGGCAGGAGGATCTCGAGTTTGAGGCTAGCCTGAATTACATAGTGAGACCCTGTCTCAAAAAGAAAGAAAGGAAAGGAAAAAAAGTTATGTGTGTTTTCTTCTGAGACAGTCAGGGACTTAAAAGATGTTTTGGCTAAAAAACAGCAACTCTTTACTTGGTCCAACAGATACCCAATAGGTAGCTAAAAAGAAAACAATGCTTGACCTTCATTTTGTATCTGTCTCCTTTATTTTCTTTTATTTATTTATTTTTTTTGAGACAGTGTCTCCCTAGGTAGCCAGCACTGGCCTCAAACTCATGATTCTCCCCCAGCACTGATCCATTATTATTTTAAACTCTGGGTCAGACCCCTGCTCAGCTCTGCACGTAGGCACGATCATCGCTTAGGCAGTGTCTGTCTAAAAGCCCAAAAATCTTATAAGCTCTCTCATCTCCCTTCAAGACTGAGGACACCAAGATAAGAGATGGGAGCTTCAGGTACCCACGAGTGCCCAGAACTCTCGCACTCTGAACCTGCAGTCACCTGGGACTGCAGCAGAGCCTCACAAGACCAAGACCGGCCTGCACAGAAAGGGTCACCTCCTGGAGGCTGACTGCTCTCTCAAACAGCAAGGACTCTCCTGGAGCCATCGTGCAAAACTGTAACCAAGCTCCTGGTCCCCAGGCCTGGCCCGCCGCAACTGATCCACAGAAACTGGGCTCCTTCTTTTGGGAAGAGGCCAGTCTGCTCCTCTTCATCAGACCTGTTCCCACTTCAGCTCCTCAACCTGGGGTCCCCTCACCTTTTTTTTTGACTCAGTTTGTAGTCCAGGCTGACCCTGAACTTGCAGTGATCCTCCAGCCTCAGCCTCCCAAGTGCCTGGATTACAGGCATGCACCACAATGCCTGGCTTTTCTTACTTTTTGAGTCAAGGTCTCACTGTGTAGTCCAGGCTGGCTTCAAACTCTTGGCATTCACCCTGCCTCAGCCTCTCAAGTGTGGCCATTATAGGATTGTGCCACCACGCCTACTTCTTCCTTGTTTTCTCCTACTTTCTAACTCTGCCTAATAAATCTGCCTGTGCCTTACACTGACACAACCTGAAGTGCTTTTCTGTACCGCTGAACCAAGAGCCTATCTGGGGCAAGTCCAGGGCCCCATCTCATCTTTGGGGGACCTCTTGAGATAGGGCATAACTTGAACTGGCTGGGAAGGGAGGCATGATCAGATCCTAGTACACACGTACCGAATAATTCTCAGGACCCCTTATGGTATCACTGCAGAGCCAGTTTCTCCCAGAGCAAGTCTGGGGCTCAGTAAAAGGAAAAAATAAAAACCAAAATAAAAGTACACCCTGGGGGACACGGGGTGGAATACCATGAAGAGGTACAATAGCAAGCTCTTCGTGGTGTCTGTGTCCTTTATTCCTTCCATTTTTAATTTTCCAGGTTCATGGGAACCTGCAAAAACTCTGCATACTGGAAGAGAAATTATATTATTCTCTATTCTTCAAGAATTCTGTCTCTCATTTTAATTTTTTAATTTTTTCAGACAAGTGTCTCACTATGTAGCTCTGTCTGGCCTTGAACTCATTATGTAGCCCAGGCTGGTCTCAAGAACTCAGCGATTCTCCCACCTCCGCCTCCCAAGTGCTGGGATTACAGGTGTGCTCCACTATGGCTGGCCAAGAGTTCTAGTCTCCTGCCTATCTTGGCTCGTGAGGGCCTCCTCACTCAGCCATCCCTCACAGCCACACAACCACGGACACCACCAGGGAGGGGCCATGGACAGCGAGGTCCTGGCCCACACTCTGGGGCTGTCTGGTGAATAATCATTAGATAATAATTGCCGTCGCTTCAGTCCTTGAAGCATCTGGCGCAGTGCCTGGCTCTCTGTACAAATTCACTGTAGCAAACAGAACATTTTTTTTTTTTTAATCCCACACTAATCAGGATTCAGATTCTATCTTAGTAGGGACCCGGGATTTAGGAGCACTCAGTTAAGCAGAAAATGTCAATACTCTGTTGGAGTTTCTCAGAACCCAGAATGAAGTCTGGCTTTTGCCCAGAGAAGGTGGCTCTGGTTGTCTTCAATCCCGACTCCAGAGCTGCTGCCATCCCTTGCTCCTATTTCCATCTCTGCTGAATTTCAGCTATTTTACTTTTTCTGAGATTGAAAGAGCTTTAAAATTAAGAATTTTAAGAATTAAGAATTTGCTTTAGAATTAAGAATTTAAAATTAAGAATTTGCAGAGCACTGGCGGCACTCGCTGGACCTTCAGTCCCTCCCTTGCTGCAGGAACCGCTGTCTCAAGTAGACTGTGGTCCAGCCCTGAAGAGGGCAGGAGGCCCTGGAATAGCTGCATGAGTCACCAGGGGCTGTCACGTGCACACAGGAAGCAGAGGAGGAAGGGGGCGGAGGGGCGCGGGATGAGGGAAGGATGAGGGACAGGGACACTGGCCAGCCCCCCTCTGTACTGCGTGTCCTCCGAGTTCACCGGGAGGTGTGGAGAAGCCCAAGGTGATCGAGATTCTAAGAGCTACCACTTCTGCATGTTCGGAAGTTCCTTTACTGTGACGGAGGAAGCTTAAGCTTCATAATGTCCCAGTAGCACCTGTGGTGGACTGATTGCGGTCAACTTGACCCAAAACGCCCAGCTGGACTGAGTTGGTGTGATGCTGGGCGTAGAGGATCCACCTGAGGATTGCTGCTGATGCAACATAAAGCAGAGCGGGAGCAGAAGCTGGTTGGTGGACTGTTTCCCAGGAGAAGCTCTGCTGCGGCTGGTTCTCCTGAAGGGAACTCGGCTGTTCTCTTCGAGGAAGGAGCTCGGGGCCTTGCTGTCGTTGAGAATGGCTGCTGTTGCTTCGGAGGAGCTCTGGTTGTCATCTCTGCTGCAAGCATCGTATCCTGGTTCCAGTAAAGATTTCATCAGCCATCATGTGCAGACAGTGCTGTGGGGTCCCAGCCCTTGACTGGATCTTTTGGGTCTCCAGTGCCTAGACATTTGGCACTTCCTGTATTTGGCTAGTGGGTAAATACTGTAATTTATAAATGTCTTGTATTAAATCTGCTCTCTTACAAACCACTAACTCTAGAAAAGCTACCTAAGACAGCACCCCTCCTTTTTTTTTTTCCTTTTGGTGCTGGGGATCAAACTCAGGGCCTTTGAACATCCCTTCTGAAGCTCCACATCTACTTATTATTTGTAGTTTTCCTTTGCTCAAGAAAACTTCACAAGGTTTTTGTTGTTTGTTTGCAGTATTGGAGACTGAACCCAGGGCCTTCACACCAAGGTACACCTCCAGACCTTTTATTTTATTTGACACAGGGTCCTTCTAAATTACTAAACTGCCAGGACTGGGCTCAAACTCACAATCCTCCTGCCTCAGCTTCCCAGAGTGCTGGGATTACAGCCATGCACCACCATGCCGTGCTTCATTTTTGTTTAACATATGCATGCAGCTCTTCCTCTACAGCCAGGCACTGTTCCTTACAAATTCTAAGTGCTTTACAATATCAAACCACTTAATCCTCATAGGCACTTTGATGTGGAGCCTTTTCAACTGAAGCACAGGGAGGTTAAGTAAGTTGATTGAAGGCACAGTGGGGATTGTGTCCCAACTAGACAAGAAGTTCCATGCAAAGAGAAGCTTCATCCTGGGCTGCCTTGTCCACTGGAGTCCCTGCCATGGTCCCCGTACACAGTGGGTCACACATAGGACTATTTAGAAAAAGATGTGTGGGAGATGAGACCAGGCCACAAGGTGGGAGGAAGAGGAAAGAAGCAGGGAGCCGGGCTGTAGGAGATGAGGACAGGTCTGGACAGGCCACTCGGAGGGAGAGCTGGCCTGGGGACAGCAGTGTGGTGGCTTGGAGACAGTGCCAGGAAGCGATAAAAGTTTCAACACACTTGATATAGTGGATGAATAGGAGAAAAGGCAAATGTGTCACTTTTTGTGTGTGGGGGGTACTGGGATCAAACTCAGGGCCTTGTCTAGCAAGTGCTCTACCACTTGAGCTAAACCCCCAACCCCAATGCCTCACTCTTGACTCCTACTTCCCTCATGCCCCACAACCAATGTATCAGTGCATCCTTTCCACTTCAAAATGCATCCAAGCCAGGCGGGCCTGTAATCCCAATACTCTGGGAGGCTGAGGCAGGACAATCACAGGTTTGAGCCCAGTTTGGGCAACTTGGTGACCAAGCGATACCCTGTCTCAAAAAGGGGTGGGGGGCAAGGGTGGATGTAGCTCAGTATATAGGCCTTGGGTTCCACACCCAGTGCTGGGCGTGGGCAGGGGGATCTAGAATCCAACCTTTTTTTTGCTTGGTAGTACTAAGGATGGAACCCAGGGACACTCTACCACTGAGCTACATATGTCATCCCTGCCCCTTTTTACTTGAGACAGGGTCTACCTGGGGCTACAGGCATGTGCCCAGGTCTCACTTTTACTTTCTTCAATTTTTTTTTAATTGCTGCTTTCTGGGGTTTGTCCTGGCCCACTGTTGAAAATGCAACACCATCCCCTCACTCAACAGTTTTTTTTTTAATTGGAAAAAAATGTTTTTTATTTGGAACATTACCATCTTTACATATGTCTCCATCCATTAGTAAAATATGTAATTTCATTTAATTTTTTGCAAGGCACAGTGACCCACACCTATAATCCAAGCCACTCTGGAAGTTGAGGCAGGAGGATTGCAAGTTTAAGGCCAGCCTGGGGAATTTGGTGAGATCCTGTTTTAAAATAAAAAGTGGGGGGCTGGAGATTTAGTTCAGTAATTAGAGTGCTTGCCTTGCAAGCACAAGGCCCTGAGTTCAATCCCAGAACCAAAAAAATAAAAAAACAGTGGGCTGGGATTTAGCTCAAGTGGGAGAGTGCTTACATAGTAAGTGCAAGGCCCTGAGTTTGATCCCCAGCACCCAAAAAACAAACAAACAAAAAGTGAAACTGGGTGTGGTGACGGCATACATGTAATCCCAGCACTCTGGAGGCTGAAGCAGGAGGATCAATCCAAATTCAAGTCCAGCCTGGGCTATATAGTGAGTTCAAGGCTAGGCTGAACTACATAGAGAGACCCTGTCTCAAAAAACCAAAATATAAATAAAAAATAAAAATTTTTTTTAAAAAGGACTAGGGATGTAGCTCAGTAGAGACAAAAAAAATAAATAAGTAAAAAGTGAAAAAAGAGCCTGGGAGAAGGGTGTAGCTCAGTGTGAAAGCCCTGGGTTCCATCCCCAGTACACCAAAAAAACAAACTTTTTTTTTTTTTTTTTTTTTTTTGGTGGTGCTGAGTATCGAACTCAGGCCCTTGTGCTTACAAGGCAAGCACTCTAATCACTGAGCTAAATCCCCAGCCCAAAACCAAACTTTTTAATAGTTAATGAATTTTTAGATTTTCTTTTTCCCCATGAAGTTCTTAGGCTTAACTTCTAGAAATTAGCTTTTCTCAACATTTTTTTTTTTCCATAGAAAGGACTGTCAATGACTCACCAGGCTAGTTTGAACTCTTGACTAAATTCGTCCTCCTGCCTCAGCCTCTGGCAGCCAGCCTGGCTTCCCAATCCTCCTTAAGCCCTTCCAGTTTAATTCTTTTCCACAGCAGACATATTCTAACTTTTAGTTTGTCTCTTCCATTTGAAAGAGCACCAGCAAAAGTGATTTTTCCCCCTAGTAAATAAACCCAGGGCCTTCACAGAGCCACATTTCCCAGCCCTTTCTTTCTTTGTTTATTCTGAGACAGGATTTCACTAAATTACCCAGGGGCTGGGCTCAAATTTGTGATCCTCCTGCTTCAGCCTCTGAGCACTTGACACACAATAGGGCACTCAGTACCATTTGATGTAGCCAGGTATAGTGGCCCATGCCTGTAATCCCAGCATTTAAGAGGCAGAGGCAGGAGTTTGTTGAGTTTTAGAGGCCAGCCTGGGCTATACAGTGAATTTATAACTAGCTTGGACTACATAGCAAGACCTTGTCTCAAAAAAAAAGAAAAAAAAAATTTTGAGGAATTCATGTGTCTACTATGTGCCAGGCACTGGACAGTGTACAAGGAACACAAAAATGAAGGAAAATAAAGACCTCACTCAGCTGACTGGAGCTGGTACCAAAGTAAATCTTTTGATTTGAGGGGTCACGTGCAATGCCACAGTACTATGAAAGGAAACCATTGGTGGACAGAAATTATCGTGCTGAGGAAGGGCAGATAGCTGTCAACCTCATCAGCTTCAACGATGGGCAGATAACCTGGCAGGGGAACAGAATGAAGGGAGTGACCTAGCTCAAAAACACAGATGTTACTGTTGCTGGAGAGGGAAGGACAAGGTACGGGTGGGAAAGGTGAGCCTGCAAATCCTATCCTAAAGCCTCCAAGTGATTACTACAGATGGGATCTGCTGTCATCTGTATTGCTGAGAATGGAGGGGACACAGCTGGGATGAAGAGGTTGTGGAGGAGAAAGCATGCAAACAGTTAAATCCTGGGAGAAGCCAGGCCTGGTGGAGCACGCCTGTAATTCCAGCACTCTGGAAGGCTGAGACAGGAGGGTCCCAAATTCTAGCCCAGTCTGAGCAATTTAGCGATACTCTGTCTCAAAGTAAAAATAAGGCTGGGATGTAGCTCAGTGCGAAGGCCTTGGATTCAACTCCCAGCACAGGGAGCTCTTACCCAGAGCTGGGGTGAGGACACTCAGGGTGCAAGACACACCCCAATCCCTCTCCAGACTCATCCTGAGGTTCGTTGGTGCAGGAGCCGCACGTTCACTGGAAAGCAAAAGCAGCACTTTTAACCGGTGGGCCCGGCTCTTTCCCGCCCTGCACGACACCAGCCGGCGCCCTGCCCTGTCCAAGCAGCAGCCACCGACCCCGCGCGGTTCTGGAACATCCGGAACCTAACAGCCTGGCGAGGTGTGAGGAGACCACGCGCACCCCGCAGCCACTCGATCGCGGAAGAGAGAACGCGCCCGGGCCCAGACTCCATAGGCCAGGGGCGGGACGACCCGGCGCTCTGCAGGGCGGTGATTTAAACCTATCAGTGCAGGGCGTTGGCAACTCCCCGCCCAAATGAAATTTTTTTTTTTTTTCATTCCTAAGGCGGTTCCGTCATGGAGTCCCGCAGCCCAATGAGAGAGGTGGAAATTTCCAGAAAGAATAGAACCAATGGGCGCGGCTAGTTCGGGCGCAATTGACGGAACAAGCCTCCAATGCACGTTGCAGCGGTCCGCTCCGCCCCCAGATCGTAGCCTGGTGTGGGCGGGGTTTATTAGGGATAACCCAATCCCGAGGTGCAGAGAGGGTTGCGTTGACGAGCTTACTCTTCGATGCCCAATGAGAGGGAAGTGCACATGATGGGCTGGATCTAGAGCCAATGGAAGGGGAGTACAGAGAACGGAGCCCAGAGGATTTTGACCAGTGAGCAGGCGAGGAAGGGGCGGGAGCCGAGGTCCCGGCAGCTTCTAGTAGGTTCCAGAAGGCGGCGCGTGTGGTTGGTAACGCGGAGCGAACGGGTTCGATTCAACGGGGTTCCTGGCCTGGCTATGGAGCAGGTGAAGGGGGAGGGGCGGCGGGGTCTTCGGACCGCCCGGGGACGGGCCGTGGCCAGGCCGCGGCGGAGGGGGGAGGTGGGCTTGTGTGGCGGGAGGCGAGGGCGTGAGGGCCGCGGCTGGCGGGCAGGAGGGCGTCTCCGGCCGAGGCCCGGCCTGGAGCGTCCATAGCCTCCTGGGTTGGCCGGCAGGGCCGCGGGAGGGCCGGGCACGGCGGGAAGCGGCTGCGGACGGGTCCCGAGGGGTGGGTCGGGCCGCACTGGGAGGCCGGAGGTGGGCAAGGGGCCTGGGTCACCCCGCGAAGTCGCGGCCCGCGGAGGCCAAGGGTGCGGACGGAGGAGCCGGGCCCGCGCTCGACCGCGGTGAACTGGAGGAAGAGCAGCGGGGGCCGCAGTGCTCCGGGAGTAGCTGCGGGATGTAGCAGACTGGGCCACGGTGGGGAGAAAAAAATTCTTAGCTGCATCCGAGAGGGTTAGGGTGGGCGCGGGTTCCGGGCGGAATCTTGTCTCTGTCCGTGCTTTCCAGATGTACGTGCGGCCCCTTCTCCAGTTTTGTCGGCGACTGTGAGGGTGACCGAGGACTGACTCCTCTGGAAAGTCGGTTTCTGATTACACAGGAATTGGTAGCTTTATTGCTTGCAGCGAGAAGTTACCTCCGCTCAGCATTCGGGGGTCCAGTTGGAGCTGCTGGTCTTGCTTTCAGTGACTTAGTTCTGTCCACAGTGGCCTGCAGCTGTGAGAGGCCTCGGGAGGTTTTGTTGTATTGGAAGCTGTCATTGAGTTGTAGTGATTCATCTGTAAAAAAAGAGAAAACGGCTCACTTTTTTTGGAATGATCTGCAAAACTGAATCTTTTGTTCTAGTATAGTAACTGCCCTTGTAGGCAAAGCTGGAGTGAACCTCCTTGCTAAATTGATGAGAAAGAGTGGTGTTGGAGAAGAGGGTGTTAAACTTTTTGTGGCCTTGCAAAAATTAAATTGTATCTGGGGTTAATGGTTCTAGTACAGACAAGAAAAAGATTTTTGGTGTAAGAAACTATCACTGTGTTATAAGAGCAAGAAAAGCTGTTCTGCCTTTCTTTTTTTTTTTTTTTTTGGTGCTGGAGATTGAACCCCGGGCTTCAAGTGAAAAAAGCGAATCCTCTGCCACTGAACTGTACTCTCCAGCGCCCCAAAATAGTTTTTTAGAAAATCGCATCAGCCAATATAGAAATGTACACAAAGGTAGATTGTAAAGTAGTATTAAACTCAGGATCATAAACTTACATGACAGTTATAGAGATGACTCCGGTTTTGGGGGTCAGGAGGGTGCTGGGGATGAAACCCAGGAGCTTGGCTCCCTTGAGTTATATCTACACCCTCAGTTTTTTTTTATTTTGAGGTAGGGTGCGTGAACTGGCCTTGAACTTCCCATCCTCCTACCTCAGCCTCCTTTGAAACTAGGATTATAGACGTGTGCCAGCATATTACTTCCCATTGTATTTTATTTTTTGGTGCCGGGGCTTGAACTCAGGGCCTTGTGCTTGCTGGGCAGGCACTCTAACCACTGAGCTAAATCCTCAGCCCTCCTTCCCTTTATAAAATTTATTTATTTTGGTTTTTTGACACAGGGTCTTGTTCTGTAATTCAGCCTGTAATTCCTGTGTCAGCCTCCCTAGTGCTGAGGTTATGGGTGTGCACCATCATGCCTGGCTCCTCTTTCCTTTTTTAAAAAATCCATGTTTATGCTGCAGACTGAGGCTGGAGGATCTCCATAAATTTAAGATCAGCTTAGGCTACATAGCAAGACCCTGTCTCAAAAAGCTAAAAATAAATAAAAATGAAAGATAAAATTATGTTTGTAAAAAAACAAAACAAAACAGAACCTCTCAAAATCCACAGTATTATAACTTTTACGTGTGACCTCACACAAAATACAACCATGTAACTTTTTTTTTGGACTGTGCTGGGAATTGAACCTGGTGCGTGGCCAGGTGTGGTGGTGCACACCTGTAATCCCAGCACTCAGGAGGCTGAGGCAGGAGAATTGCCATGAGTTTGAGACCAGCCTGGGGTACATAGGGAGACCCTGTCTCAAACAAAAGAACCTGGGGCATGTTAAACAAGTGCTCCAGCTCTGCGCTGCACCCCTAGTCTTTGTATAACATGTTCAGCAAAGCAACACTACTGTGTGCACTGTGATACTATCTATGTTCTGTTCCTCTTGCAGTGATCCTCCTGCTTCAGCTTCTTGAGTGCTGAGATTACAGGCATGTGCCACCATGCCAGGCTCTACTTGATCTTTTAAAATGCTAGTCTAGGGCTGGGGATTTAGCTCAGTGGTTACAGTGCTTGTCCTGCAAGCAGAAGGTCCTGAGTTGGATCCCCCAGCATCAATCAATCAATCAATAAATAAATAAAAATGCTAGTCTGGGGCTGGGAGGCATAGTTTAGTGGTACAGTCATATTTAGCCTATGTGAGACCTTGGGTTCAATCCCCAGTACAAAAAACAAAAAAACCACAGAATTGATTTTTCTGTCCTACTGTAAGTCAGTTCATGGTTTGAAAAATGCTTTTCTAAGCCGGGTGTTATTGTGGACTCCTGTAATCCTAGCACTGTGGAGGACTGAGGCAGGGCAGTTGCAAATTCAAGCCCAGCCTGGCAACTCAGCAAGACCCTGTCTCAAAAAGAAAAAAGATAGAAATGTAGCTAAGTATGAAAACCCTGGCCCCAATCCCCAGGACCACCCCCCCAAAAAAGGAAAGTACTTTTCTGTAGGATAGGTGTAAGAACTTCAGAAAGCTAATTCTCAACTGCCTCTTCACCCCCGTTGAGTTTGGTAACTTTTTGCCTTCTGGCCTCCATTTTGGGCTCTTAAAATTTTCATCCTGTCAGAGTTCGTTGTGCACACCTGTGATCTCAGCACTTGGGAGGCTGAGGCAGGAGGATCACCTTGAGTTCGAGGCCAGACTGAACTACATAGCGAGACCCTGTCTCAAAAAAAAAAAAACAAATAATTTTTTAAATCACCAGATTTTTTTTTTAAATGTCATCCTTGGCTTAATAAGTTTTGGCATTTTCCTTCTGTCTTTATCTTCATTCTGCCCCACTACAAATCAAATACAGGGATACTTTACCATTGAGCTACATTACCAGCCCTTTTTAAATTTTGTACCAGGGTCTCTAAATTGCCTAGGTTGACCTTGAATTTGCCACAGCCTCCCAAGTAACTGTACCCAGCTTCACTGTTGCTTACGATCTCTGCTTCATGGAAAGAAGTTCCCTGATAGGTGTGCCTCAGAGTTCCAGAATCATGTAATAGACTTTGATCGTGTATAGTTATACTGGATCATGACTAGATATTGAACTCAAAGAGTCAAGCACAAGGCCCTGAGTTCAATCCCCAGCACCAAAAAAAAAAAAAAAAAAAAAAAATACAAAGAGTGATTGAATAACCTGAATGATATAATTTAATCTCATAGAATGTGTTTGCAGGGGCTTGGGATGTAGGTCAGTAGTGGAGCATTTGCCTAACATTCTCAAGGCCATAGATTTGATCCCAGCACCAAGAAAGAGAGAGTTGGCACATTGAAAGGAGTTGTGGAAGCATGGGCTGCTGTGGGGCATCTAACCTTTTGTGAGATATCTGACCTTTTGTGGGACAGCCCTGGTAGAAGAACTAAAGTTTGGACTGTTTGGCCAAGGCTCCCTTTGCTCTCATTCTGCCCTACCCCCGTGCTGTATTCTCAGCCCTTTCATTTTTTAGTTTGAGACAAGGTCTTGCTCAGTTGCCTGAGGTATGCCGGAGCTTGAGATCTTCCTGCCTCAGCTTCCCAGACTGCTGGGATTATAAACATGTGCTACTGCACATGGTTCCCCTTTATTTTTCTATACTCTTTGGTGTGTGCTGTCTTTTTTCATTGTGTTTGAGAGGATAAGAAATTAAATCACAGTCATGTTTCTTTATCCTTCTCCATCTTTGTGATACACCAGTATTAAAGTTTTGAGTGGGCTAGCTCTACCCATTAAGGATCAGAGCATAAATTTTTTTTTTTTTGAGACAGAGTCTCACTATGCAGAGCATACATTTATCATGTTACTACACAAAAAGCAGGAAACAGTTCTTTGATAGAAGATGGCAGATCATTCCCACCCAGGGATGCCAGTACGTACTTCCACTGAGTGTGGTGGCACATGTGTATAATCCCAGCACTCAGGAGGCTGAGGCAGGAGGATCACCAGGAGTTGGAGGCCAACTTGGGCTACATAGTAAGTTCTAGGTTAGCCTGAACTACGTAGTGAGACCCTGTCTCAAAAAAAAAAAAAAGGAAGATGGCAGATCTCAGCTCAAAGTGTGGAGACTTGAACAGTGGCTGGAGTTCTTAGCAGTGCACACAGAAGCCGGGGAAGAGCAGAAAGATGGGCTTCTTACTACTGCTTTATTATTTTTGCTGTGCTAGGGATTAAATCCAGGGCCTCTGCACTGTCATCCCCAGCCTTTTTTTTTTTATTTTTTGTTTTGCATTAAGGTCTTGCCATGTTTCCTAGGTAGAACTCAAATTTGCAATCCTCCATCAACCTCAGTGCTGGGATTGTAGGCATGTACCACTGCATGTGGCTTCTGAACTATATAGCTGGCTCTCAAAAGGTATGGAAAATGGAATTAATCTGTGATTTCTCTCATTTTAAAGTACTGGGGATTGAACCCAAGATTTCACACATGTTAGCTAAGTGCTCTGCCACTGTGCTATACCTACAGCTCCAGTTTCTCGCTTCTAATCCGTGGAGTAACCCGTTTGTTGGTAATTGTGGAGAAGAACACACTTCATCTAAAAATTTGAGGACAAACTGTCCATGGTGGCATGCGCATGTAATCCCAGCATTTAAGAGGCTGAGGCAGGAGGATTACTGCAAATTGAGGCTAGCCGGAAGACATAGTGAGACTTGTCACGAAACAAAAACAAAAAAAATAGTTTGGTGTTGTGGTGTGTACCTGTAATCCCAGTACTCAGGAGGCTGAGGCATGGATTTGAGGCCAGCCTGGGCTACATAGACCCTGTCTCAAAAAAACTGAAACAAATTAATTAATTTAAAAAAACAAAAATTTGAGGACAAAGTAAACATGTTATGGAAAGAAACTATATCAGCCCCTTTTCTCCTCAGGTGAATGAGCTAAAGGAGAAGGGCAATAAAGCCCTGAGTGCTGGTAATATTGATGATGCCGTGCAGTGCTACTCTGAAGCAATTAAGCTGGATCCCCACAACCATGTGCTCTACAGCAATCGTTCCGCGGCCTACGCCAAAAAAGGCGACTACCAGAAGGCTTACGAGGACGGCTGCAAAACCGTTGACCTGAAGCCTGACTGGGGCAAGGTAAGGTTCAGAGTGATCCTGCAAATGCTTCGTGGTCAGCTGGGGTACAGCACTTCGGGTGGACCCTCCCGACTTGCCTAGCTGCCTCTCCAAGTAGACTGATCGTCACTGACCCTCCCTACTCTGTGTTAATATGCCCTTGGAAGTCGTGGCATTTTCCACCAAATCTGTTACTATTAGTTGTAATACAGGCTTTTTTGTACTGCCAAGAGTGAAAGTGCTGCTGGGGATTTAGCTGAGTGGTTAGAGTGCTTGCCTAGGAAGCACAAGGCCCTGAGTGCGAGCCTCTGCACCCCAAAAAAGTGAAAGTGCTGAGCTGTACATTGTGGCACACGCCCGTGATCCCAGCACGTGGGAGGCTGAGGCAGAAAGATTGTGAGTTCGGGGCCAGCCTGGGCTACATAGACCTTTTTTCAAAAAAAAAAAAAAAAAAAAGTGCTGCCCATGACAGGCCTTGGTTTTCAGATGAGTCCAGATAGGGAAGGAGTGCTCTTTTGTATTTGGCAGGATTCAGCATTGGGGTTATATCCTCTTCCTCCCTTTTCTCCTCCTGGCTTTCGTGTCATTATCCATTTTGAGCCATAAACTGCAGAATAGTATTTTTGATAGGTTTACCTCTACATATCCTTTATTTTTTGTCCTTTTTTTTGTGGGTTTAAGGGCTATTCGCGAAAAGCAGCAGCTCTTGAGTTCTTAAACCGGTACGAAGAAGCCAAGCGAACCTATGAGGAGGGTCTAAAACATGAAGCGAATAACCCTCAGCTCAAAGAGGGTTTACAGAATATGGAGGCCCGTTTGGCAGGTAGGCCACATGTACACTGTCTTTATTATTTTTCTGATAGGGTTGATTTTGAGTCCTCCCCCTCCCATCAGTCAGGTAGGGTACGAGGGCATCAGAACTCAATTAAACAGTGATGCACTTTTATTTATTTGGACAGAGAGGAAATTCATGAACCCTTTCAACATGCCCAACCTATATCAGAAGTTGGAGAATGATCCCAGGACAAGGACACTGCTCAGTGACCCTACCTACCGGGAACTGATTGAGCAACTGCGAAACAAGCCGTCTGACCTGGGCACGTAAGTAGAGGCAGCAAGTTGAGTCTGGAAATGCCTGGGGCCCTTGTGGCAGAGAGTTCCTTTGCAGGGCTGCAGGGTTTGTATCTTTGTGTTCTGCACTGAGTGGTAAGGGTTTAAGGGTTGGGCGAGCATATCTGCAGCCATCTGGAGTGTTCTAGTCTGCATAGCCCTCTTGCGTGCTGCACACCTAGATTTTTTTTTATTTTAGGTGGTACTGGGAACAGAGCCCAGGGCTTTGTGCAGAGCATGCTTCGGTGGAGGTGTGCTGTCAATCTTGAAGTGGGATCTGTCGCTGAGCCCTTTTGCTCTTGGGGTGAGATAGTCAGGTACACCTGTGATGACTCATTCATCTGCGTATCTGCTGGCCTGCAGGAGCACTTCTGACCTGAGGCTTCATGTAGAGTTTCAAAGAGTTGTGCATTCTCAAGGTGTAACCTGTGAATAGTGTGCCATTTAGCCATCAACACATGGGCGAGGAACTTCTGTCCACAGGAATCTGGTGGTTAGCAGTAAATGGGGGCTTATCAGTTGTGGCAAGCAGTAATTTTCTTCTTTTAAAAAAATCAATACTAGGAAATTGCAAGACCCTCGGATCATGACCACTCTCAGTGTCCTCCTCGGGGTTGATCTGGGCAGTATGGATGAGGAGGAAGAGGCTGCAACACCTCCTCCTCCTCCTCCTCCCCCCAAAAAGGAGACCAAGCCAGAACCAATGGAAGAGGATCTTCCAGAGAATAAGAAGCAGGTAACGTTTTTCTTTTCCCTGTTCCGTGTTTATAAACAAGTGAACTAGAAATATGTATGTTGAATGGGAACATGTAAAAATAAAAAATGAAAAAGTAAACACTATTTTCTAGTCAAAACATTTCAAACATTTTGGTAACCCCTCTGTAGTCACCACAGTTGCCACAGAGCTGCCAGCATGAGAATTAAACAGGGCAAGATAGTAAGTCGTGAGTGATGTGTGTCCCTGCCGTGACCCACAGGGATGCTGTCTACAGCCATCCTTAGGCTTCTGTTCTGGTTTCTGGCTGGATTTGGCATGTGGTTGAAAGTTGTCCACTTAGCAACACTGTCTTCCAAAGCAGGAGCCATGTGCCTAAACGATTTTATTTCTCTTCTTGTAAATGGGAACAGCAGATTGTTGCCTAATTTAGTACCTTTAAATGAGTGAGTGTTGGTTGTTCAGGGTGTCTCAGCTGGAAAAGGCCCTCAGCGTGGACGGTAGTGAGCTGTGCTGAAGACTCCTGCTGCCACTCTGCCCCTTCTCCTGTCTCACCACCCCTTCTGCTGGCCTCTAAACTAAGATTCCAAGACAGCCTCACGACAAACTGGCATTTTGGCCACTTCTCAGTAAAACCTGGCTCAAAATTGCACTGTCGGGGCTGGGGATTTAGCTCAGTGATTAGAGTGCTTGCCTTGTAAGCACAAAGGCCTGAGTTCGATCCCCGGCACCACACACACAAAAAAAAAAAAAAATTGCACTGTCCTCACCAGTTGCTTTGAGTTGAAGGGGCATTCTTCTCCTGTAAAGAAACCCTCCAACTTTCCTGATAAAGAGCTAGGATGGGGGTGGGCAAACAAGGAAGAGTTTCAGAATATGCTGGTAGATGAAGAGGGCTTTGCTATGAAAAACTTGTTCTCTATGCATGTTAAGTTTTCACCTGTTTCAGTACCTGTGACAGATCGTAGACTCTTCCTCTTTGCTATCTGACTTAGATTCCCTCAGTACTTACTTCTTCCAAACCCCATCTAGGCACTGAAAGAAAAAGAGTTGGGGAATGATGCCTATAAGAAGAAAGATTTTGACATGGCGCTGAAGCATTATGACAGAGCCAAGGAACTGGACCCCACCAACATGACTTACATTACCAATCAAGCAGGTGAGGCTCAGAGGTCAGGGGCAGTAGAGTTGTTAGGCATTGCTGAGGAACAAAGCAAGCACTGACTATTTTTTTTAATCATCCTGCCTGACAGCGGTATACTTTGAAAAGGGCGACTATAATAAATGCCGGGAGCTTTGTGAGAAGGCCATCGAAGTGGGGAGAGAGAACCGGGAAGATTATCGACAGATTGCCAAGTATGTGTGATCTTGTGGATACCTTGAGTAGAGGGTTGGCTTTCCAAGGCTGAAATGTCTCTGTGTGGGGAGGAGGGCTGCTGACCACCAAACCTGCATATTAAGGGGCTGGAAAGGAAGCCACTGGAGCCAGGACAAAGGGTGTTGAAAGGGTGGCGTGCCCAGGCAGTAGCTTGGGCCTCATTCCTAGCTGCAGGTGTATTTTCTCTGCAGGGGCTGGCCTTGTCTCTAGTTCTCACATCAGCAAACAAATTCTCTTTTCTTTATCAGAGCTTATGCTCGAATTGGCAATTCTTACTTCAAAGAGGAAAAGTATAAGGATGCCATCCATTTCTACAACAAGTCTTTGGCAGAGCACCGAACCCCAGATGTACTGAAGAAATGCCAGCAGGTGGGTTGGATAAAGCTGAGGAATGCTATGTTCACAGGCCTGGGGACAGAACCCAAGGCTTCATGTGTGTGAGGCAGATGAGCTTCCCCAGTTCAGGCATTTAGTCCCTGGTACCATTACAAATAAATGCATCAATAGGTAAGGGCTGGGGAATGTAGCGCATTGCAAAGGCACTGGGTTCAGCCCCTAGTACTGGAGAAAAACAAACTCAGAATTTGTTTAAATAGTGGCTTTGGTCATCTTACATGATTTTGGCTCTGTCAGTTCCTGATGACATCACGTAGGAAATAATCGGGTGCTTTTGCAGTCTTTTTTGGGGGCTGGGAGTAGTGCTGGAGATTGAACCCAGGTCCTCAGACATGCGAGGCAAGCAAGCTTTCTACCTTTGAGCTGTGTCCCCAGCCCTAATTTTTTTATTAGAGACAGGCTCTCGCTATGTAGTTCAGGTTGGCCTTGAACTCACTGTGGAGCTCAGGCTTTCCTCGAATTTGCAATGATCCTCCTGCCTCAGCCTCCTGAATGCTGGGATTACAGGCATGCACCACCACTCCCGGCCCCCAGCCCTGATGTTGAAGCTGGGCACAGTGGCACACATCTGCAGTCCCAGCTACTTAGGAAGGTAGGAGGATCACTTGTCCTAAGGAGTTCAAGGTCAGCCTGGGCAACATAGCAAGACCCCCGTCTCCAAAAATAAAAATTGAAAAATGAGTTAGAAAATTAACTGTGATATTAAGACACATACCATTTTCATGTAGGGCATGTTTTTGCACCATGTGTAGCAATACTTACTACTTACTCTGTTCTGCTTGCTAATGAGACATGTAAAATTGTGTGTGCTGGGATTGAACCTGGGGCCTCAAGCCTGCTAAGTCACCTGTACTGTGCCACTGAGCTACTGCCCCAGCACAGGAATGTAAAACTCCTGAAAAAAAAGTAAATCTTGCCAGTAGAACGCTGAAAATTATTATCTCTAATTAGCCTTTTCTGCCCACTGTTTAGATGCTCATGAGAGTTTAAATTACTATTCCAAGAATCTTTTTTCTTAGGCAGAGAAAATTCTGAAGGAGCAAGAGCGGCTGGCCTACATCAACCCCGACCTGGCTTTGGAGGAAAAGAACAAGGGCAATGAGTGTTTTCAGAAAGGTACCCCATCTTCCCCGTTGGGCCTTTCCAGATACTAGTGTGTGGATGGCTTCCTGTGCCTGACTGCAGAGTGCATGTGGCCTGGAGGAAGAGGTGGCTTTTTGCTTTTTAAAAAGTAGTCTTTTTTTCCTTATCTAGGAGACTATCCCCAGGCCATGAAGCACTATACAGAAGCCATTAAACGCAACCCACGAGATGCCAAACTGTACAGCAATCGAGCTGCCTGCTACACCAAACTCCTGGAGTTCCAGCTGGCGCTCAAGGTGGGGAGATCTGGGAGGCCGGGGCCAATGTTCCTGTAGACCTCTGAGGGGGGTGGGGTACTTTTTCCCTTCTGTGTTTTCACCTGGGGGTTGATGGTCTTTCCTTGATTCCAGATTAGATTCCTTAGAGGTAATGCTTCTGTATATAAAATACAGGGCCTCTGTGTTTCTGTTTGTTTCTTTTCTTTCTTTTTTGTTTTTTCCGTAGTGGGGATTGAACCGACAGGCATTCTACCACTCAACTACATCCTAGCTCTGTCGTTTTGTAGCTGTGTCTTGCCAGGTTGCCTGGGTTGATCTCAAACTTGGCAGCCCTTCTGCCTCAGCCTCCCCGAGTGCTGCATTTTAACCATTTTATGTATATACTTAGTGGCATTAGGTGTATTCACACCACTGGGAAACAACTATAGAACTTTTTCGTCTTCCTAAACTGAAACTTCCTTGTCGACCCCTGTTTCTGTTCTGTTAATGATTTTTTTTTTTTTTTTTTTTTTTTTTGGTGCTGGGGATTGAACTCAGGACCTTGTGCTTGCCAGGCAAACATGCTAATCACTGAGCTAAATCCCTGGCCCCATGGCTTTCTTGCATCATTTTTTATTTTCAGTCTATCCCAAACAACATACAGCTAATACCTCATGTATTCTCTGTTGTAAAATTAAAAATTGATGCTTTTACTGAAACATTTGTGCCAGGGAATTGGGCTGGGTGCAATGACATGGCTATAGATGACAGGGTCACTTGAGACAAGCATGAGCAACATAGTAAGACCTCTCAGGGAAACTAATACAGCTAGGTGTAGTGATACATCCCAGAAAACAAACAAAAAAAAAAACCCAAAAAACTAATGAGAGCTAGGTGTGGTAGTGTACACCTGTAATCCCAGCACTTGGGAGGCTGAGGCAGGAGGATTACCAGGAATTCAAGGTCAGCCTGAACTATATAGCAAGACCCTGTCTCAAAAAGAACAACAAAAGGGCCGGGGATTTAGCTCAGTGATTAGAGTGCTTGCCTTGCAAGCACAAGGCCCTGAGTTCAATCCCCGGCACCACAAAAAAAAAAAAAAAAAAGAACAAGAAAAAAAGAAAATTAATGCCGTGTGCTATATGTTTGATCCATTCAGATTTCCTTATTTGTCCAAATGTATGTCTGATTTTTGAACAAGTATCAAGGCTAGTACATGTCACCTGGCTGTCATGTTCTCTTTCAAAACTAGAAGCGTGGTAGGTGACCTTTTCTGTGTTTGTCATAACATCAGCCTTGTGAAGTCTGGCTATTGCACTTTGTGAGATGGTGATCTGGAGTTGGCTTTCCTGGGGCTGAAACCCGGCATTCTCACTCTGTTGCCCTGCTTACCCTGCTTAACCCAGGCCGGCACTGGGAGGAGCCCAGAGGCAAAAGCTAAAGCTGGGGCTGGGGATTTAGCTCGGTGGTAGAGCACCCGTCAAGCGCACGGCCCTGAGTTCTATCCCCAGCGCCTCCCCGCCCCGCAAAAAATGCTAAAACCTCTGGCACATTTGAGGGCTTGATTGAGCATTTTGACTGAGTCCCTCTAAAAGAAGAGCCTAATCTCTCTGTGCTGCTTCTTCTTAGGACTGTGAAGAATGTATCCAGCTGGAGCCAACCTTCAGTAAGTGCCTTTCACTGCCTCTCCCCGTCCCCTTCTCTGCCAGAAGGCAGGAGCAGGGCCTTGGCCTACAGTGTCTAGGTCAGCACCAAGGGGGCTGTTGATGGAGAAAGTGCACTGAGCTTGGGGAACTGTGTTTGGGATGGTGCCTCACCTCCTGTGTGTCTGTAGTCAAGGGTTACACCCGGAAAGCTGCTGCCCTAGAAGCCATGAAGGACTACACAAAGGCCATGGATGTGTATCAGAAGGCACTGGACCTGGACTCCAGCTGTAAGGTGGGCTTTGCCGGCCTTCACACAGTCACCCCTGCCTGTCCCTCCCTCGGGGCTTCGCTCTCCCTGCAGTCTTTGTCCTCCTCCTCCCTCCTCAGTGGCTCTGGTGCCTGAACCTGCTAGAGAAGTGAGCTGGGTGACGCTGACCCCTCCCCTGCCCCTTTGGAATACAGGAGGCTGCAGACGGTTACCAGCGCTGTATGATGGCTCAGTACAACAGACATGACAACCCTGAGGATGTTAAGCGGCGGGCCATGGCTGACCCTGAGGTGCAGCAGATAATGAGTGACCCGGCCATGCGGCTCATCCTGGAGCAGATGCAGAAGGACCCCCAGGCGCTCAGCGAGTAAGCCAAGTTCAGGAGATGGCTGTGCAGAAAGCTGGCCAGGCATGGTCTACCTAGAAGGGATTGTGTAATCTTTCTTAAAAGTAGAAGGATTGAGCCAAGTGTGGTGATGCACACCTGTAATCCCGGTACTCTGGGAGGCCAAGGCAAGAGGATCCCAAGTTCAGACCCAGCCTGGGCAATTTAGTGACTTAGCAAAACCCTGTTGCTAAAAAAGGGCTGGAGAGCTGGATGTGGTGGGGCATGGCTGTAATCCTAGCACTCAGGAGGCTGAGACAGGAGAGATGCCTTGAGTTTAAGGCCAGCCTGAACTATGTGTGAGACACTATCTCAAAAAAGAAGAAAAAAAGGGGCTGGGGTATAACTCAGTACAGAGGCCCCTGGTGGAATCTCCAATGCCATGGAGGGAGGGGCAGTGTGAGTGGGTTGCATTTGCTTGTTAGTGCTGACAATTTAAGCAGTCATTTGGAAGGGCCAGTTTTGCTGGAGAAAGGTCTTGACCTACAGCTCTCCAGGCACAGTCGGCCTGGCAGGTTCTGCACAGTAAAGAAGACCTCTGCCAGGTCTGCCCGGCCACCTTTGCCAGGCCTCGTCCTGTACCCCGACCGTGCCTTCTTGGGCTTTTGAACTGGAGCTTGTTCTGGGAGCACGGAGGCCTTGAAGAGCAAGTTTTATTTCAGCTCACTCTACTTTTTCCTCTTTAGACACTTAAAGAACCCTGTAATAGCGCAGAAGATCCAGAAGCTGATGGATGTGGGTCTGATCGCAATTCGGTGATGACTTGCTCATCTCGTCCCTTCGCCCTCGTATGGAAAGACGCTGGGATGGCGGCGAGCAGCACAGCAGAGGGAGAGGGGAGAAAGAACAGCTTATCTTTATATTTATACATGCCTACCTGGAAGACACAGACTCATACAGCTGCCGCCTTGGGCCTTCCCAGCACACGCATGGTCTCTTCACCGCTGCCCTCGAGTTTCATGTCTCCTTCCCCCGTGCCCCGTCACTGTCTCAGCTGCTCCCCCACAGTTGGGTTATTTTTTATTTGGGGCAGTGGGCAATATGGGGAGGGGAGGGCATTCTTCCCAACCTGGGGTCCCAGCTGTCCTCATATTGTTATCTCCACGTCCCCGTCTCCAATAAAACAAGCCAGTTGGACGTGGTTGTATGTTACTGTGGCCTTTGAATGATTTCTTTTTTTTTCCGCCAAAGACCGACCTTTGGGTCTCGCTGGACTGGGAGTGGTGTGAGCATAGGAGCGTGAGCTCACCTGGTTGGGTATAAATGCGGCTGGGTTTCATGCTTTGCCAAAGGTGACCACTAGGTGGTGCTGGTACTCGAAAAAGGAACGGAACGCAAAGGCTCCCCCTGGCCAAATGGTATCGGCTTCGGATCCACTCTAAGTGGTCGCTGTGCTGTCAGCTCTCCACATTCGCATCTCAAAATCAGACACCAGCTAGATTCAGAGAATACTGGGTGCAACTAAGAAAATGAATCGTGAGAAAAGCTCTGACCTCTGGAGACCTGCTGCTCCGTTAGGTGGAGTCACTGGGTGGTGGTTTCCTAGCTCCCCACCGCCCGGAGCTGCCAAGGCTGGGTTTACTTACACTTGGTGGTTGCAGCAGTGTTTCCTGCAGCCCTCTTCCCTGGGCTGGGGAGGCTTCTGAGCAGCAGTTAAACTTCCTCATTTGTTCCAAGAGTGCTGCTTTCTGGGTAGCAAGACGCTGAGGCAGCAGCCAACTGTACTTAGGCGCTCCGGGTTTGCATAAGCAGCCTTTCCCCTGGGAATCCCCACGGCCTGCCCCATGTGGGTGGCATAGTTCAAACAGCCTCTGGTCGCATCTGCTGCTGTCATTCGGCCTGCTGCTTCCCCACCCAGTCAGTGAACTCCGGGAAGGCTGAGTTTGTGCTCAGCCTTGCTCAGCCTTGCTCTGCCAAAGCTTACATCCCAGGGCACAAGATGGACGGGGGACTGTCGGGCCACCAGAGATGCTCCAGGGTGACCCCGAGCAGGTGTGATCCCCAGGGATGTGGAAAGCGTGCTGAATAGAGGTGTCATGCTTGACGTTGAGACCAATGGGTCAGGGAGGAGGGTTGTGGATGGTGGGGAGATAGGTGGGCAGTTTTATGGTGGACAAATTTGGAAATAGAAGCCTATGGGGGGGACAGGAAGAACTGAAGAAGCACCTTACCGCTCCCAGGGGGCCTTCAAGGATCCTTGGAAGAGGCAGCAGGGCTTGAGCTGGTTTGATCTGCCAAGGCCCTAAAGGAGCTGGATCCATCCTTCACTTTCCTGCGGTCCGTGGTTGGTTCATGACCCAGGGGCCATCTCACAACAGGCTGAAGATGGGAGGTGGTCCAGTGGGTCCTGGTGGGCTCCTCCAGTCTGAACTGAGAGGAGGGGCGCCATACCTGTAGCATCAGCTCCACAAGCTCTGCTCTCTGTTGCTTTCTGTGCTCGCTGGGGACAAAGGCAGGGCCCCACTGCAGCCTCTGCTCACTAGCGGTGTGCTTCCTGCACCCAGTGCCCGCCCTGGGGAGGGGCCAGCCTGCCCTGCTGCTGATAAGACAACAAGGGCTGCCCTCTGAAGGAAGCTCCAAAGAGAAAGCGGAGGCAAGAAAGCCCTCGAGGTCTGCAGGTGTGTAGCCTGAGGCCGGGAGCAGCTGGCACTTCCCACCACCCACAGCCCAGCCCTTGGCAGGCCAGGTAAGCTCCTCCAGCGGCTTCAGATAGGACCCTTCTCTCCCCAGCCCCGCAGGCTCTGGCCAGCCTTCCTCTCTCCATGCCGCAGGGCAACAGGCACTTTCCAGCACTAAGAGGCCCAGTCAGCTGGGGTGCTTGGGTCTTAGCTGGGTTTACCCTGCCCTTGAGGATCTGGGGCTGAGCAGTGGGAAGGCAGCCTGAGGTGGGGCCCAGCCCTGCACTCAGCAGGGTGCTCTCAAGTGAGCCTCTTCTTACCTAGCCTCTGTCTTCCTATCTGTAGGATGGG
Source organism: Hystrix cristata (assembly GCA_004026905.1). Lineage (NCBI taxonomy): Eukaryota > Metazoa > Chordata > Mammalia > Rodentia > Hystricidae > Hystrix > Hystrix cristata. Next base: position 5,067 of record PVJO010002168.1, on the reverse strand, counting down.
AGCGGGCTGGACAACGTGGTCTCTGGGTCCCTTCGGTTCAAGCACCATGACAGTGAGAGGACCTGAGGGCTGGCTGTCTGGCCACCCTGGCACCCCATATCTTGCCCTTGCCTGGGCATACTAGCCTCTGCTTGCTCCTTGCTCACTGCCTGCCTGGGGCACCACGGGGCTTGCCCACCTCACCTCCCTCACTCTCTTGGCAGAAGCAGCCGCAGCCATGGCAGGGATGAAGACTGCCACCGGGGACTACATCGACTCATCCTGGGAGTTGCGGGTGTTCGTGGGCGAGGAGGACCCCGAGGCCGAGTCGGTCACCCTCCGGGTCACCGGGGAGTCACACATCGGCGGTGTGCTCCTGAAGATCGTGGAGGAGATCAGTGAGTGCCCTGCTGCCCCCACCTCCCCACAGGCAGCTGCCACAGTGTCCCTCAGTACTTCCGGGCCAACCCTGCTGCACAGCTCTCGATAACTGTGTCACAGTGACTCAGGCATCTCTTAATCATTTAGTTCCAAAAAAGACATTTCCCCAACTTCCCCTCCTTCCCATCACACTGCCTCCCTCCTCCCACTCCAGCTGCTTCTGCCAAGCCCCCATGGGCAGGTGCCCACTGTCCTCCAATCACCTAGTGCTTGTTTTGGGATGGGGGCCAGTACTGGAGATTGAACCCAGGCCCTTCACACTGAGCTACATCCCTTTTTTAAATTTTATTTTTTGAGACAGGGTTTCACTAAGTCACTAAATTGCCCAAACTGTGCTCAAACTGTCTATCCTTCTGCCTGAGCCTCCCAGACTACTGGGATTACAGATACGTGCCGCCGCATCTAGCCGACATTTACCCCAGTCTAAGGGCAGAAGGGGAGGCCTGCCCAGGCAGGCGAGATCACATTCATTCCTGAGGTCTGAGGGAAGGCTAGGGGCTCCCGCTGAGCTGGGACCCGCTCCACACTTCCTCCTGGGTGAAGCCCTCAGCAGGCTGGTGACAGGCCCCATCTGGTGGGAAGGCCCTGCCCCCACAGGAAGTTACAGCACAGCAGCCTGCGGTCTCAGTCATGGCAGAGAGACGCAGGACCAGGGACACGGGGACTTATCATCCTGCCCTGCCTGACCTTCCCTTCCTGGGAAGAGAGCAGGACCACCCCAATAGCCAGGGCCAGAGGCAGGCCACCAGGAATCTGGCTGGGAGCCTGGGGCCTGGGCCTCCTGGGGGAGACTTCCTCAGACCCAACCAGCTGCCATGTGCAGCCCAGGAGGGGTGTCAGCGTGACCGTGGGCGGAAGACCCCAGGGGAGCCTCCAGAGGCAGTACCCAAAGAGGCTGTGAAAGCAGAAGCGGGGAGCAGAGGGTCCCTGGGGAGACTAGGTGTCAGACTGAGTCTCAGCAGGCATGGGCCAAGGCAGGATACAAGGGACCCAAGGGCCAGGTCATCCCCAGGGCACAGCATGTAGATGCTCCACTGCTGACGGGCCCCAGCATGTCCCTCCAGGAGAACGTCGCCACCCACCCCACTCCAAGTTCTTCTCAAGTGCATCCAAGGCGTCTGGGGATGCTGGCCTTGCCTGGCCCAGTGCTCCATGCCAGCTGCCAAAGGAAAGCCACCATGGGGGCCTGGAGCACTGAATGGGCACTTCCCGGGGAGGCCACTTAAGACAAGTCCTGAGAAGTGGTGACAGCAGAGAGGAGCTAGGCAGCAGCCTGGGGACATGGGGGTTCTCTGAATTAGGGCTGCTGGGTATAATAAGACACCAGCCCAGGGGGTGTGCCCTGGGAGCTCCCACAGGCCTTGTAGCCTCCACAGGAGCTCAGACCTCACCTTGGAAAAGGACGGCATCCACAGCAGAAGAGGGCAACCTGTGGTGGACCTTTTTTGGGAGGGGGGTGGGGAGGAAATGAGATAATGTCTTGCTATGTAGCCCAGGCTGACCTCAAACTCGAAGCAATTCTCCTGCCTCAGCCTTCCGAGTGCTGGGATTACAGGCATGCAGCACCATGCCCGGCTGTGATGGACCTCTGGGCTGAGCCCTTTGGTAACCAGTGGGGGTGGAGTGGAGGCAGAGAGGCCCCAAGGAGGCCATCTGAGTTGTCCTGCAGAGAGGGGACAAGAATTCCAGAGGTCAGGCAGGGTGAATGGCAAGAGGGGGATTTGGGAGGCGAGGCTGACACCAAATCAAGGTGAAAAGCATGACGCTCGGGACTCCAGAACATTCCCTGTGACCCAGCAGCAGGATTGGCATGGAGGAGCTCCCCAGGGAGGAAGGTCGCCTCAGTCCAGATCCAGTCTGAGCAAAGTGCCTCGAAGGGTGGCACTAGGAGCCACATTAGTTACAGTCCCGGTGCTGGGCATGTGGCTGGGAAAACAGAGGTGTCAGAAGTCTCAGAAGGAAGCTGAAGACCTGACCTAGACGGCAGTGCTCTGGGAGGGCCCAGAGTGAGGGCAGTGCTGTGGGCGCTCCCTGCAAATTAAGGGTGCTCCAGGAAGAGGGTGTGGCTGGGAGGGAGTAGGGTCCCTGACTGCACCCAGGGAAAGGACCGGAAGGGCCAGGTCAGGAGAGCAGACCGAAGAGGACAGGGACAGGGAGACAGGAAGAGGGGCGGCAGCACAGAGCGAGGACACAGAGGGGATGGGTGAACGCAGGGAGGAGCAAGCCAGACAGAGAGGTTTGTCCCAGGTTGGGCCACACAGGGACAGCGGGGAGGGTGGAGGAGTGGGTGGGGATGGAGAGCTAGACAACCCCCAAGGAGGACCTGGCAGAAAACGTGAGCTCTGCACACCCGGGACAGCACACCCACAGCAGCTTCCCATCATGCTTTGCTTCTTTTTTTTTTTTTTTTTTTTGTGGAGGTTGCTGGGGATTGAACTCAGGGCCTTGTGCTTGCTAGGCAAGCACTCTACCACTTGAGCTAAATCCCTGCCCCCCATGCTTTGCTTCTTAACTCGTCTCCCACCACCTCCACAGAGGACAGAAGAGGCCTTGTGTCATCCATCCACTGCAGTGTCCAATTCCCCGCTGGATGATGGGCGATGCATTCATATTTCCAACTGAATGCTCGCTCACGTACAGTTGTGTGTGTATACATATGTCACTGACAGACAGCACTTACCAGGTAGCAGGCATGGGTCAGTGTCCACAAGTCAGGATGATTATTCCATGTTACAAACAAGAAAACTGAAGCCCAACCAGGAATGGCAGTGCATAACTGTAATTCTAGCACTCTGGGAGGCTGAGGTGGGAGGATTGCAAGTTCAAAATCAGCCTGGGCAACTTAGCCACTTAGCCTGGAAAAAATAAAGCTAGGGCAACCTGTTCAGGACCCCTCCTGTCTCTCAGGAGCTACTCCTACTCCCCATTCCTATTCCCCAGTAAACCTTTCCTATTCTAAAAAAAATAAAACTAGGCATGGTGGTGTGCACCTGTAATTGCAGTGCTCAGGAGGCTGAGGCAGGAGGATTGCTGTGAGTTTGAGGCCAGCCTGGACTACATAGTGAGAGTTCAAGGCCAGCCTGAACTGCATAGCAAAATGCTTAGGTCAAGAGAGAGAGAAAGATGGAGAGAGAGAGAGGAGGGGGGGGGGACCTGGGATGTAGCTCAATATGAAGGTCCTTAGTGCAACCCCAGTGCTAGAAATAAAGAAGAAAGAAGGGGGGGCACAGGCCCAGCGAGGTTACACTCCTTGTCCAAGGTTACACAGGGAGTCACAGTAAATGTTTACATAGTGCCTGCTGCTAGGTGCTGGGCAGACCCCAGACCTCGGGGATATACACAAAGTATCTGCCTCCTAGAGTTCCAGCTATGTGCAGGGAGCCCACTGCTCTGGATAAGATACATGAGGTAGGAGCACCAAGTTGGGGCATCCAGATTCGGGGTCGGGGACCCCTGGGAAATGATGCAACGACTGAGCCTAGAAGGGCAAGCAGGGATCAGTAGCCAAGAGCCATTCCGCTGTCATCTTGGAGGTAGGCCCTGCCCCTGGTTTGGGCACCTGGGCAGGGTCTACCAAGAACCACGTATATACCGTGGCCCCCACAGATCGCAAGCAGGACTGGTCGGACCACGCTATTTGGTGGGAGCAGAAGAGGCAGTGGCTGCTGCAGACTCACTGGACGCTGGACAAGTACGGGATCCTGGCTGACGCCCGCCTCTTCTTCGGGCCCCAGCACCGGCCGGTCACCCTGCGGCTGCCCAACCGCCGCGCAGTGCGCCTACGCGCCAGCTTCTCCAAGCCCCTCTTCAAGGCCGTGGCCGACATCTGCCGCCTCCTCAGTGAGTCGCCCACCCGCAAGGCCTCTGCACCGAGCAGGTCCCCCACCTTCCCGGGCCCAGCCCCTGTCACCCCCGTTCCCTCATCCTTCCCCCAAGTGCCCCGAGCCAGGCGGGAGGTCACGGCAGGCTCTCCCCGCAGGTATCCGGCACCCCGAGGAGCTGTCTCTGCTGCGGGCGCCCGAGAGGAAGGAGAAGAAGAAGAAAGAGAAGGAGCCGGAGGAGGAGGTGTTCGACCTGACCAAGGTCGTCCTGGCCGGCGGTGAGCACGGGCCGGGAAGGGCACCCGGGAGGCCGGCCCGCCAGGTCGCTGACCCCGCCGTCCCCCAGGTGTGGCGCCCGTGCAGTTCCGCGGGATGCCGGCGCACTTCTCGGACAGCGCGCACACCGAGGCCTGCTTCCGCGTGCTCAGCCGGCCCGGGCCGCCGCCTGACCCCGGGCTGCTGCAGCACCTGCCGCGGCCCGGCTCCCTGACCGACAAGACCCAGCCGCACAGCAGGTGGGTGCGCCGCCTCCCCGCGCCCGCCGGTCTGCCTGGCGCAGCCCTGACCCCGTCTCGCCGCCCCCAGGTGGCTGGACTCGTCGCGGTGTCTCATGCAGCAGGGCGTCAAGGCCGGGGACACGCTGTGGCTGCGCTTCAAGTACTACAGCTTCTTCGACCTGGACCCCAAGGTGGGCGGAGCTCGGGGGACCTTGAGACCGGGAGGCCTGGCACCCGGGTCTGAGCACTAGAGTCTGAACCCCGGAGGGAGCGGCTCCAGGCTGGGCTGCAGCACGCTCCCTGGAGGGGTGGCACCTTGCCTCCTGTTC